>JACXGJ010013511.1:0-10688 GCA_016801105.1 Esox niger | reverse complement strand
TGGCCATCTGTGGATGGTGGGGGCGCTAAGATTGTTTGAGAACATGTGTGTGTGTCTTTGTGTCTGTGTGTGTCTGTGTGTGTGTCTCTGCAGCAGATGTGACATGGGGGGGGCAGGGAGGGGCCAGAAAGGGCAGGGGGAGGTATACAGGACCTTGAACAGTCACAACGTTTGGCTGGCCCTTAATGACATCACCCGGAAAGGAACGCGCGAGGGGCAGTGATATGTTTGTGCAAGCAAACTTGATCCTTCCCAAGCTGGAGAAGAAAGGAGGGAAGAGAAGAGAGGAGGAGAGACGAGAGAGGTGGAGGAAAGAGCAAAGAGGAGGAGAGACGAGAGAGGCGGAGCAAAGAGCGGAGAGGAGGAGAGAGGAGAGATGAGAGAGGAGTAGAGGCTGAAGGCAGGCAGGTTGGCTGGCTGGCCAGGGCAGCAATGGGTGGAGCTGGGTGGAGAACTGCACAGCCATATGGGAAGGTTAGTAGCTGGTGTGTGAAGGATCAGTAGTCAGCCCTCCTCAACTACACAGGGTGTGTGTGTGTGTGTGGGGTGGGGTGGGGGGGTTTGGGGGGGTGTTAAAGGGCACCTTGGCTGGGCTTGTCGTCAACACTGGGACAAATGCTGTCAAACCCTCTCATTTACAGCAACTCATTAGTTAGAGTGGAGAGAGGGAGGGAGGAAGTGGGAATGGGAGGGAGAGATTTAGCTTGTTCACACTCATAATTATTATGATGAAATATTATCTGATTAATGTGGCATTACCAAGGCTAGCCTGACTACAGACCACAACTACTGACTGTAACCAGCCAGATCACAACTACTGACTGTAACCAGCCAGATCACAACTACTGAAATGTACCACCTAGGTTCCTGGATTTTATAACACAGCAAAGGAAAGGCCACAAAATCATCCAAATTACTAACTGATTAGATTAGAGGATTGATGGTTTGATGTCATCATCAGGTTATGGTTCAATAGAAAACCAGTGGCCTTACTGACAGATGTTATAAAGTCTCTGACATGGCACCTATTCTTTCCCCATGGGGAACTGCTTTAACTGGGCCCCATGGGGGAACTGCTTTATCTGGGCCCCATGGGGGAACTGCTTTATCTGGGCCCCAAGGGGGAACTGCTTTACCTGGGCCCCATGGCGGAACTGCTTTACCTGGGCCCCATGGGGAAACTGCTTTATCTGGGCCCCATGGGGGAACTGCTTCAACTGGGCCCCATGGGGGAACTGCTTTATCTGGGCCCCATGGGGGAACTGCTTTACCTGGGCCCCATGGGGAAACTGCTTTATCTGGGCCCCATGGGGGAACTGCTTCAACTGGGCCCCATGGGGGAACTGCTTTATCTGGGCCCCATGGGGGAACTGCTTTATCTGGGCCCCATGGGGGAACTGCTTTATCTGGGCCCCATGGGGGAACTGCTTTATCTGGGCCCCAAGGGGGAACTGCTTTACCTGGGCCCCATGGGGAAACTGCTTTATCTGGGCCCCATGGGGGAACTGCTTCAACTGGGCCCCATGGGGGAACTGCTTCAACTGGGCCCCATGGGGGAACTGCTTTACCTGGGCCCCATGGGGGAACTGCTTTACCTGGGCCCCATGGGGGAACTGCTTTAACTGGGCCCCATGGGGGAACTGCTTTATCTGGGCCCCATGGGGAAACTGCTTTAACTGGGCCCCATGGGGAAACTGCTTTACCTGGGCCCCATGGGGGAACTGCTTTATCTGAGCCCCATGGGGGAACTGATTTATCTGGGCCCCATGGGGGAACTGCTTTATCTGGGCAATTTGGTCACCAACCACACCAACTGGCATCCATTCCCAACCAAACGTAACATCAGACAGGCCCTGCACAAAAACAAGGGTAACTAAAATGAGATTTTTGTGTATGTTTCTCAAACATTCAAAATAAATATAGAGGAAAAAGGGATAAGGGTTCCAGAAACAAAACAAGGGCAGCTAATATTTGAGTAGATTTTATGACTTTGCATCAGTGATTAACGACCTACATCATCATGATAGCAGAGTCAGTGAGATGTATTGTTTTCAGGGCAACAAGGATTTGCAGGTTGTTGAGATTTTATATCATCAATTTTCATGGAAGACTCTCCAAAGCCTTTCAAGACACAACTCACAGATCCAGTCAAATCAACCCCTAGTGTCTTCAAATGTAAAGTTTACTAATTGCCCAGGTGATGTCGTAAAAGAGGGACAAGAAAAGCAATCGCAGCACAGCAGTAGAAATAAGAGAGGGATGAGAGAAAGGAATTCATGGAAGGGATGAGAAAGATGAATGCAGATAGGAGATGAAGAGATGGGGAATACAACTAGAGAACGAGAGAATGAGAGGGATGAGAGATAGGAGAGGAGAGAGAGAGGGATGAGAGAGAGATGAGGGAGGGATGAGAGGTGAGGAGGAGTTATTTCATCATGCTAAATATGTAATCATGCCAGAGGAAAGTCAGCCTTTATCAAGCTGGAATGGGAATGAGAATTACTAGAGCTGCATGCACACACACACAGACACACACACACATGACAAACATGCAGGATGTGTATAAGCATCTCACACACAGACAAACACACACACACACACACACTAAGTGCATCCTCTATGAGCTACTGCAGCTGTCTAAACTATTGTTTTACTATTCTGGTTGCATCAACATCTCATTTTAATTCAGCTCTCTCCACCTAACTGCACTGTCAGAATACTAATCTATCATTTCTGTACTCGCTCCTCCTAAACAGAAGCCATTTTCCTCCTACCTCTCTCTCTGTCTCTCTCTTTCTGTGTCTCTCTCTCTCTATCGTTTACACTTGCTGTCTCCCTCTTCCTCTTTGTCTGTAGCTGTCTGTCTTTCTCTTGGCTCTTCACAGACACGTTTCACTCACTTTATGATTCAGCAGACAGACACTTAACCTCTGTATATAGCAGTCTTGTAGACACCAATGTCGCGCTGATCTCTCCCTACTCGTATCAGTAATGGTATCCGTTTGATCCCACTTGATACTCGTAATCGTATTTACTCGCAGTCGGAAAACCCAGATGTGAGCTATGTGTCTGTAAAGCCTATAACTCAAGTGTGCATTACTTGAGTTGTATCAAAGCGCATCTCAGAGCCTTTCTCCGAGTGCGTCGCCATCTCTTCACGCAATTACACATTTTTCGACGTTAAGAGATGATCCAGATACTCAATTAATAACACAATATAATATGCTAAACAATGCCCACATTTATTGCAAGGCACACATCCTTAATCGCACACGTCAGTCGCTCCGGATAAGAGCGTTTTCTAAACGACTAAAACGGGAATGCGAGACAGCTGCTGATACCCAATTAGATGACCTCTTGTAAACAAGCAAAACGGAGCACTGAAATCAAGCAACGTTTTACAGATTACTGCTCTGGAGGATACATATCCTAGTATGCACTGTTTTGGTGTTAAAAAAAACTGCATATCTGCTTTCAATTGACATTTTTGAGCACGACTTGAAAGAGTGAATCACTTAGTAGCAGTTACGGTGGAGAAAGTAGCGCTCTCTGCATATTCAGACCGGAACAGCTTTGGCTAATGTCCCTATCTACATTTGACTCGGGTTCATTCAATTGATTGTAATTATTTTATGGGTCCTTGCTTAAGCTGTCCTTTGCTTGTTGTTACGTTGCCGTGTTCGATTCGGTCAATGGACAGAATCCATTAGGCGATCACAAAAAAGAACCTATGGACTTTTATACCACGTCGTTGGGACCTACTCGCCTGATAACATCCGGTCAAACTATTAACATGCGGGAGAATCTGATAGCACAGAGCCAGTTTTATCCAGTATACTGTGTGATTGTTTCGTTTCGCCTTTCGTTACATTGTAGTAGCTTACGAACAGAGCTTTACAATGAGTCCTGATTAGCTTTACAATGAGTTCTGATTAGCTTTACAATGAGTTCTGATTAGGTTTTGCGTAGATCTGTTTGGATAGACGTCCAACTATCCTGTATTACTTGTAAAGTAATCTGGATTTGAACCATCTGGTTTAGAATTTCCGATCACACACAGTGTATTGAAATGGCTATAAAGTTTGGTTAGCTAAGCTTGCAAATCAGTTCCTTTGGCTACCAAGACTAAAGTCGCTATCAAGTACTGTACATGTGTTTGTGATCAGTGAACGCGAGACAGATTTTTACCAGCAAATGTCGTGGAAACTTGCACATTGCAATGTCCCAAATAAGGTAAGACTTTTGATAGATTATCCCATACACGACGGCAACAGTATGTGTATAATTAAATTAAATTAAATTTCCTTCATTGATGTCGTTGGCCGTCTGGTCATTAAAACGTTGCCTCGTTCGGTTGGGTTCGGCAGCATTCTCCACTGACGTCTTCCCCGTGTGCCGAATGCGAAGCACTCACCGTTGACCTCTGTGGCGATGCCACCATTAGGCAACAAAGCGACCAAGGTAAGGAATGAAGGGGGGCGGGAAGGAGGAAGATGAATTGTAGCCTTGGGCTCTTGGCTTTGACCACCAACACGCTTCTGACCTTCCGAAGCAGATTAAAAAAACATCAGCGCCCCCCTCCCTCCCGTGCCGGAGAGAAAAAATGGAGCCGGTCAAATGTAGTGCACTTCAAATGTAGTGGACAGTGTGAAATTTAGGACGTGTGACTCCCGCTGGTGGACAGAGTCTGAGGATGAAACGTGTCACTCTATCCTTCTTAGGGCTGCACTATATAGGGAATAGGGGGCGTTTTGGGAGTCCGACGCTAATTGCCATGGAGAGGCAGTCAGCGAATGAGAGATGGCAGCCATTGCAGACTAATTGGCCGGCTTTTAGAATTCCATCTTATCAATTGATTACCCATCAGCTGTGTAATGCATCGACGGAACTCGTGATGCGTGGGCGGAGCTCCCGTTGAGAAGGTCAAAAGAAATTCTCCATTGATTAGCCCCTTTCTCTCTACTGTAAACAGTGTTAACTAGCCTAGTCGGGGCAACAGAGACTAACGCACGGAAGGAGGAGTGGCGCTTCCCTAGCTAATGCAGAGGAAACACATCTGTGTAACAGCAGAAGAGCCTGTGTTTGCGGATGGTAACGATGTTAATTAGGATTTCCCAGGATTGTGGTTTCAAGCAACAGCACCGGTGCCCGAACCATTGCGATCTATATACTAGACTATTCTAGAAGCATTCAGGATGTGGACAGGCTTTGCTGAGAAGCATGGTTCTCCCTTCACTTATTTCCTCGCTTACTTCCGCACTGCCACCTGCGCCTACCAACTACGACGTTGAGCTGGCTAGCTCGAGCTGAGTATATTGACATGCATACCCGGGTATCTAGGATGATGTGTTAAATACAGCGTTCTGGCCGTACTGGTTTAGTCGGCTCTGTGGTGGAGCCATGCTAATGGGTGTTGTGATATTTTTTTTGTTGCTAATCTCTCGTGGACAGACTCTCGTGGACAGATTGCACAGAGAGAATCTGTCAAGGCCGATGAGGAGTTGGGTTAACGCGAGCACACAGAGGTTCACGGTTTCCGGTTTTAATCATTTATTGTTTTGGTCGAAGGCAGGGCTCATCAGTGTAAAGGGTAATATGATTTCGGGGCTTTCGAGCAGATTATTCAGTCTTGGCGTTAGATGTCAGTGGTAAAAGTCAGTGAGTGTGGAGCGCGGGCGTGGCGGGGCTGAGGTCAAACGGTTTCCGTTTTGCGACGGTGTGGAGACTTGACTGACACACTCAACGACAAATCACACTTGGTAACAAGATAATTTCATCAAGATTAAAGGGATTCCACCAGTGCCTTGTTTTATTCCACCCGTATGGCACATCAGCCCGGTAAGACTGGCTCAGCGGGCGCCCGGTTCTTGGGAAGGGATGTGTACCAGCCCGTCCTTTCCACCTCACCACGGCGGCTGAACGTGGGCGGTGCTGTCACGGTGGTGTCCCTATTTGGACGGCTTTAGTCTTCCATGGATGGTTGGTGCTGTCCTACATACCAGTGTCCTAGTTGGATGTCTCAAGCCTCCCCCTCCGCTGTCGTCCCCCCGTGTGGTAATCCTGGTCCAGGGCTACAGATTGCTGCATCACACAACAGACAGACAATTGGGGCTGAAGGATGTGTGGAGACACTTCAAACACCTCGATCTCATTACTGCCTCTTTCATCTGCATCTCCAAAACACATATGGTCTCCCCCCCTCCCTATTCTATCTTTTCCCGTGCTCTCTATGCATTCTCTCTCTTCACTCTTTCTCTTTTTCCTCTTGTTCCCACTCTCATAGAACTTTTTACTTTGTCGTTTTTGAAACAGTAGCACTGATTTAATTTCACTGGGTTCATCGGTGCGTGCGTGTGTGCGTGCGTGCGTGCGCGCATTGTGAAAGGCTGTCTTTTGTGTCTGTTTTGGGAGTGTTGTTGTGATGAGTGAGAGAGTTCTGGGGATTTCTCCACGAGGGCACTTGAAATCAGGCCTTCAGTTCTCAGGGCATTCTCTGTCTTTAGCATTTTCCTTCTCTATCTCTCATTTCCTTCCAAGACCTTTTAATTAATTTCTTTTTCATTTAAATGGCTCTATGTGTTTAAGGTGTGGTCACCAATTACGGAATTTAATATGAAATACTTATTACGGAGGTGTTTACTGTCTCATATTTGTTTTTGAGGGTAGAGTAAGCTAACTGTTTTTAATATTAAGTGTTGTAAGGTTGAACTACAAACCATAATTGGAAAAAAATGATCAGTAAACTGAATTGTAATAATTAAAGTGGATGCTCAGCAATTTTGGCAAGTGATGGGACAAGTTAAAAGCAACATCCAGTTTGGGGAATCAACTACTTGCATAAAGACACATGTAAACATGGGTAAACCTCACCTTTTGCTGTAACGTTTCCTTTCATTTAATTATTTATCCTATTCAATGTTTTCCATAATTTAAATTGCACTGTGATAACCTGGTGGCTGGTTTGGATGTTCATTAATAAGAAATAAATGACAAACTAACAATTTGTCTGCTGCCCTCTCTCTTCAAACCTCTCTCTTTGTTTAGTATCTTCTCCATATGCCAGTCTAATGTAAAACAAATTATATAACAGATAAACAACGTTCTGTACTTGCATTAATGTTGATAGGCTCAAAGCTGTGGTGTGAGCCAGTTTACTGTGAAAAATGACTTTACTTTTCCATGTTCCTTAACTCTCCCACTCCACCTGGCCAATGACAAGAGCCATCTACTCCACCTGGCCAATGCCAAGAGCCATCTACTCCACCTGGCCAATGACAAGAACCATCTACTCCACCTGGCCAATGACAAGAGCCATCTACTCCACCTGGCCAATGACAAGAGCCATCTACTCCACCTGGCCAATGACAAGAGCCATCTACTCCACTTGGCCAATGACAAGAGCCATCTACTCCACCTGGCCAATGACAAGAGCCATCTACTCCACCTGGCCAATGACAAGAGCCATCTACTCCACCTGGGCAATGACAAGAGCCATCTACTCCACCTGGCCAACGACAAGAGCCACCCACTTCAGAAGGCAATCTAAGGTAAATCAGACATTGATTATACATAGTATGTATGTTACCTTCCAACAGGATCAATACTATTAATGTTCTTTTAGATATTTTTCTGAAAAAAAATGTGTTTCTCAAATTTATTAACAAAGGTATCTTCAATGCAAAAATCCCCAGTGTTTTGAAAATACCATTCTCCTCTTAAGTGTGGAGTTAATTTTACTCTAGATGCAAAGAGGAAATTAGTTTGACTTCCTGAAATTGAATTCCCAAACATTTATTCCTAAGTTACATGCTCTAAAATGTACTTTCCCATACCTAAAAAAATGTGGACAGAATTATTAATATCTGGAGATGGCAGATTTCTGAATGGTTTGTTCTTTTTTGATGAATAGCTAATACTGTAAACACTTTGCTCTTTGGACATGTTGTTGGTTGGTATTGACCTCTGACTGAAAGGTCAGGTTTCACATCAATAATGTCTCTTAATATTCTGAGAGAAAGCAGCGAATTGAATTTTCAGTTTACTAAGTAAGTGAGCCGGTTTCTATGGCAGGTTTAAATGTTAATGAATGTGAAATAAACCACATGACTGTCTCTATCTCTGCCCACATTCTCTTTCTCTCTCTTTCTCTCTCTTTCTCTCTGTCTCTAATATTCTCCTAAAAATGAACGCCATATGTCTCTCTAAAATATAACCAATTATTAAAATGAAGTGTCCCTCAGAGTCATCAGTCAGGTTTGAAAAGCCATACTGTCGGCGCTCCTAGTCAGGTTGGTCACACTGCTTTGACAACCCGGCGCGATGCTACGTGAGAGTTGTGCTCAAGGCTCAATGAAAGCAGTGTGGATGTTTCCATGGCTACGGCCAGAGGCACAACTCCCACCCCAGGGTCGAGGGCACTAATTCTGGCGTGAAGGAATGGCTTTGGTTCAGAGTAGTGCACTGGGCACAGAATGGGGCGCTGTGTTTGGACACAGCCTTCGTGTATGTTTGAAGCCTCCAGCTGTTGTGTCAACAATTAGTGTCCATTCACTTTATGATTGGTTGTCTGTGACCTGGTTCGGTACAGAGGTCTTCCCTATAGGTCAGATTTGCATCAACTCTCTCTGATGTCACTCCTCGCCACAGGTTTTATGCCTGAAAATGTGCAGTGCGCTATAATGCACGTTTGGCAATACGACACCTCCCTGTTCAGGATAATTCAGACAATTTCACTGTTTGAGTGGGTTAGCTACTGTAAAACAAAACACACAAATATGCCCATGAGAGAATCCTCCACTTGTCTGTCGTGGCGTTGATTGGTGTCTCGGAGTTAGTTAATCACCACTCGCTGAAGTCGTTGAGTGTTTGCTCCCTCCGTGATTAATGGATGGATCGGTCACCTCGACATCATCATCATCCGCCACTCATTAACCTTCCGTGACCTCCCTGTTCCAAATAGGCCAGCTCCTGTCGTTTTCTACCTCCGGGGGGTACGTTCATCCCTCCATCACACCCCTTCCTCTCCTCGGCCATCTCTCCATCTATCACCCCGTCTCTGACAGGCCGGATGGCATGGATGGTGAACAGTGTGTTTTATTGATCTCCTGTCAATGCTGGGCAGGGCAGCAAGAAACACATATTATAACAGGAAGAAGTGTGCGCGCACACACACACACACACACACACACACACAGACTCAATTCTTTCAGGAAGGAGTTGCACTTCCACACCAGCACTCACACGGGGGCGGGGGTGTGAACCGTGCGTGCGTGAACCGTGCGTGCGTGAACCGTGCGTGCGTGAACCGTGCGTGCGTATGGATGTACGAGGGGATGCGCTCTCGCTCATCTTCTTTCCATCTCTCTCTCTCCTCTACCTTTATCTCCCTTTCCCACTATCTCTCTTTCTCACCTTCTCTCCATCTCTTTCACTTTCTTCCTCTTTCTTTCTCTGCTTCTCACTCACCTTTCATCCTTCTCTCACCTTTCTTTACCTCTGTTTCTGTCTCTCCGTTTCTCTTCGGTTCTCGTCTCTCTCTCTAAAAGCCATTCAAAAGGCTTTATTGGTGTGGAAAGTGTCAAAGCAAACATAACGACACACCAGTTTAGTGATGAGACAGGTAGATAATACCAGGAAATATAGTAATACTCAATAAATAATAGCCATTGTGGGACAATAGAGTAAGAAATTAATGAAGGCAATAAATAATTAACTCCTCTTCTGTCCTTCCTCTTCCCTCCCTCTCCTCTTTCTCCAGTGTAGGTATTACTGTGTGTTGTTGTAGATCCTTCAGTCTTTGAGGAGTGTTTAATATTAACGTCTTGTTCTGTAGCGGACGCCACAGCTGGTCTTCCAACCTACAGCTCAAATAGCATCCTGTTTCTTATACGTACATTTCAACAGGAAACCGTGCTGGTCACAATGTACTGGGCCACGTCGGACCTCGACGTGTGTGGTACACAGCTCGACAAATGGACAAAGGCGTCGGACTTCAAACAACACGTTCTCCGTACCCCCGCAACACCCTCTTAGGCAGTGTTTTAATTTCCTTGAAGCTTCACCGGAGCAAGATATTTTGTTCACAAAAGAGGGGAATTTGCATACGGTTAAGTGCTGAGGGGATGCAGAGACAACAAGGTGAAAGAGAATTGACTTCTGAGGCAGTTATTTCTGGCAGCAGCTGGGGATTCACTTCTTCACTGAAATGAATAATCGTTTCGATATTAAAGAGATTGTGTGTGTGTGTGTGTGTGTGTGTGTGTGTGTGTGTGTGTGTGTGTGTGTGTGTGTGTGTGTGTGTGTGGCAAAAGACAGTCTTCAATCCGGTGCTGAAATATATCGCATACATACTTACACATGAAAACACACGCGCACACACACACACATACACAAGGAGTTGCATGCGCAGTGTTTCAGGCCCTGATTGAAGACTCTGTCATCTGGATGCTTTGTACCATGACAGCGTCGCCAACACACACACACACACACACACACACACACACACACACGTCCATGCCAGCACAGACCTCACAGTGGCCGTCCAGGGGCCTAATCAGAATGGGTTTGGTGGCACAGTTTCTGACTGGCAATATTATCTCAATGGGCACTTACAGGGTTTAACCATCTGGTCCAAACCTATAGCTGCTTATCACCAAACCCATATGCGATCCCAAATGACCGGGGTGGGA
>JACXGJ010013510.1:0-16151 GCA_016801105.1 Esox niger | reverse complement strand
CGTTTCCTGATGATTTGAACAAAATGTTATACATTTGAATTTTTACCCCTGGATTTAGCAATCTGACGTAGCCTAATTTTTGTCGACACAACCAACAATTTTGACAATCAAAATCAACCACTTACGATGTGACAATCTACCCCACGTAGTGGCTGGACACACACACGCATACACACACACACACACACACACACACACACGTTAACAAGCACACGTTGTTATTAAGCAAGAGGCTAAGAAGTACTGCCATGTTTATAGTGCATTGCCTGGTCCTACAGTAGCTATAACAAACGTCTACGGTGCTTTCGAAGCATTTCATTAGAATTAGAGATTGTGACAAGGAATTTGTTAATCCATTAATTGTGCTGGTAAAGCGTTTTGAATAAGTTGTGCTCCCTGTATTTTCTAAAAGATGCATGTAAATCGTATAAAGTAAACCCTTTTGTGTGTCATTGACGGTAGGGTTTTCACTCTATACTAGCTATAGCCCGTCTGGAGCAGCCGACGGCGTACGACTGTATTATTTCCCCTGAAGTGTGTTATTTTCCTGTCATGCCCTGATGGCAACTTGCCAACAAATGTGACAGAATAGGATCGTCTTCCAGCACTGGTGTTTGTCAGAGATGGAGCAGGCAGAACCCTGGTTTCGACAATTAACAATCAACTGATATTCCATCAACTTTCTTCGATTGCTAAGATTCTATTTCATCATGTAGCCTGATTGTATTTTGAGGTGTTCATATTTTTCGTTATGTATTATGTACGCTTGGCAGTGGACAGTTTGGCTATAAAATGTTAGACAGAATTTAGCTTCTCTTTTCCAGTCAGTGAAACAGTCGGTATTACGAAAACGCTAAAGCAAATGTTAGACAGATTTTGGCAACAATATTTTGAGAATGTCTTATTATTTGCAGGCCTAAATAAATACATGAATTCGATTCAAGACTTTATTTGGACCCTCAAATGCAAGATATAGTATATAGCAGAAGTAAATAAATTATTCAACACAAAAATGCTTATTCCTACAAAACCATAAATGTTTGCGGTTAAAACCTTACGGTCCTTAGTAATTTACATACCATTTTAATATTCTCTTCTGGTATGTCTTAACACTGTAAATCTATTTATAGTACAGGTCAATACAGGCAGCAGAGCAGTTTTGTCCTGTTTTACATCACGTCTAAAGCAATAACATTAGGGGTTTTCACAAACATTATGAATAAACAATAGTGACTTTGGCCATCAGATAACCATGAACATTTTAGACATCCAGAGCTATACACTCTACCGATGTCCTTTAAAGGACTTCGCCTGTCATTTTAGTGAAATACGGTCTTAACCAATGTGTATTTTATGTTAATGAGGATATTATTAGATTGAATTGTGTTAATTTCATTAAAATGTTTATTTATTTATACCATATTTCTATTTAAATAATTGTAACATTCAATTGTGCAGATTCAACTATATAGCAGAACCCAGATTCTCTGTACATTTCAGAACCATAATTTTCTTTCTGAGCTTGCGATACCCTATTAAAACGAACTGAGGAACTCTGCATTTCAGGAACCCTTTAAGGGGTTCATCCGCATTGGGTTATGAGAGAAGAATTCACTACAAATCAGTTCTGTGATATGGAATGGGAAACATTTCACGTTCAGTATCTCCGAACTAGCCATCTTGACTAGTGTGAGTGGCAAGGCATGATCAGTGAAGCTTTCCCTTCCAAGTATTATACAGAAGCCCTCTCCAACCTAATGTATTCATGTATCTTAATTTACTCAGAGCAAAATGAAACAAAAAATAGCAGTAATTGTGTGCTTGGTTCTGCTGCAGTACAATACTCTATTGACTTCTTCTTTTAAATTGGAGATGTTGGAGATGGGAAAAGTGCAGCACTGAGATGCAAGTTTAATTAAGATAATCATCTAACAAATTAAGCACAAACTCCTGCTCTCTAAATTACCTGTCCTCTACTTCGTGGTTCACGACAACAAAAGAAATCCAAGACTGCTTTGTGGAATTCAGGGAGCTATAAATTCTGTGTCCACAGAAAGAGCTGATAACCCATTCACAAACAACCACTAAAGCATTTGATAGGCTAATGGGGAATAGTGTTCACTGTACACCTTTGTAATTGGACATCATAAATCCTGAGAAGGTGACAGGTTGGAACAAAAGCCTGTTTTTGTCCGTGTGTCTAAGCCACTGCGCTCCTCGTATATCCTGCTCCGTGTGAATAGGAGCTATCTGAATGGGCGATATATATGTTACAATGTGAGACGCATGGCCATTGGCTTCTGGGCATCGATCGTCGCTGTCCTTCCTGCCCTGGTTCTTGACCAGGAAATGGACGACGCTATCAGCGTGGCAGTGACATAAGGCTCCCAGGGCTTATCAAGATCTCTAGGTGAAGCTGTCAGCCACCATTAACCTTGCCTTTTTATCTGTGCACTGGTGATTAGCCCAAGGCCCTTAAAAAATATTGATGTGTTGGGGTTCATAGAAATGGTATAGTTAGAGAGGACTTAGCTAGAAGGCATTATAGCTAGAGTATCCACACAATCAAACATTTTGCTGTATAGGCAGTGTTTTGCTTGTTTCCAGCAGGTATGGAATCCATGATAATTTCATAGCAGTTGTAGCATTTAATTATTAGTTTTTAGTAACTGATTGGTTCTAGTTGGTTCTAATTGTGATAACTTCAAAATTCTACTTTTCATGGCTAGATGTTTTTTGATTTCTTGCTATTCTTTTTTTTCTGTGAATCTCCCAACCAGGAGATCAGAAAAATTATTTAGTTTCTGTAAAGCTGATGACATTTTGAATCCTTTAGTAATGATGTCTGTTTTGATTGTGCAGCGCTTTCAAAGCCAGGTGTGAGGGGGTCTGCCCTACGTTATTGGGCAGTAGTAGGAAATACATTGAGGGACAGCGTTATAAAGCACGTAATAAAACCACATTAATGATGTGAAACTAATGACAGTAGAAACCCAGCCTTACTTTAGTATTCAGTATTGGATGGGATATAAAGACTTTACTTATTACCTACTTCTTATTGTGTGACATCAATGCAAATGACCTAAGGTGTTAACTTGTATCCATTGTCGCTGAAGCTGTCTTCTGGGAATTCAAAAGGCTCTGTACTGTTCTGATTGTGTGGTAATGGGTTTTAACTCACCATTCTACTTGGTGAATAACAGTTGTTGTGTGTGATTTTCTTCTCAGTAAAACAAGGTCCCTTTGGCAGTCATTTTTCAATATGGATCCCTTAGAGGTCAATATCATAGACTGTATGTGTCGCACACCCTTTGTCAATTCCTGAGGGATGTTTTCTCACTCCTCAATACACACGCACACACACACACCCACAAACAGACACTGACACTGACACGCACACACACACAAACACACACACACACAAACACACACACACACACACACACACGAAAAACCTCCCACACAATTGCCATGCCATGCAGAAAATGTAATCCACAGCAACCTTGTTCCCTTTCCCTCTCACCTACATTGTACCAATATTTGTGTAGCGCCCATCAGGTATTTGAGCAAGTCCTTGTGCTCCCCTCCACAGATAGATAAGTACTAGTGGTGAACAGCTCTCATATTAAGTGGGAAATGCCCTGTTATCACCTGACCTGAGAGGGGATCAATAGTAGTTAGTGTGGAGTTTGATAATTGCAGCTGTTGGACAGAAGTGCCAGTCCACCTCTTCATCGAGTGACTCTCATCACGTTGTGGCTTATCGTGGTCTGGGGCTTTGGGAGAGGGTTGCATTCTGGGAATTTAACGTTTGCCGGTGATGCGCTGGTCCACAACTGCCCTGATGCATTTCTAGTTTTGAGGTTCCAGAAGGGATGCAGTCCGACACATGGTCGACAGTCGGCGTTCATCAGTGTCCCTCGTCTTCTTTGGCTTAGTGAATCTAGGGAACCCACTGTCAGAAACACGGTGCTGAAGCCATGCAATGTGTTCCGTATATGACAGGAGGTGTCAGATGAGAAGGAGATCAGAGTGGTTGCGGAAGGGATTACATCTCTGAAAAGACCTGGTACTGTGTTACCCATGGCGGTATCTTTCATTTTGGATGAATTAAGATGAACATTGGACAATGAGGAGACTGAATGTGTATTTGAGTGTGTGTGTGTGTGTGTGTGTCGGGATGAGGAGGAGACTGAGTGTGTATTTGAGTGTGTGTGTGTGTGTGTCGGGATGAGGAGGAGACTGAGTGTGTATTTGAGTGTGTGTGTGTGTGTGTGTGTGTGTCGGGATGAGGAGGAGACTGAGTGTGTATTTGAGTGTGTGTGTGTCGGGATGAGGAGTAGATCGGGTGCGTCTATGCTGAGTGTGTGTCTTCATCGAGAGGCTTGGTTAGCTTGGTAATGAAACAGTTCACCCATCTGATTATAGGTGGTGCTTCAGTTATACACTCAGTGATATATTAAATGTTTCCTACGGGGGTATAATTAGTGCACATCTATTCACTTGTCCTACTGTCATACGCCATATATGGAAATAGCATGTGTTCTCGTTAGTCATCACTGCGCCGCCACAATTTAGACTTCTGAAAGGTATTTGAAGTGTACATGTGTCCCGTCTGTGTGCAGCAAATATGCACTGTTGTGTGTGTGTGTGTGTGTGTGTGTGTGTGTGTGTGTGTGTGTGTGGCCTCTGTCGCACATGCAGATGTTGAGGAAGACACATTCGTGGTTAAAAGGGGAATTGGAAAATGATGCTTTCAAATGAGGAAACAGGATGAATGTAGCTTTGATTGGCAGGATCTGGTAAAACAGTGTATCAGACACCGCGGTGTCAGCTGTCTCTTGATGATCACGGCAGGGGGGAAAGTGTGTGTGTGTGTGTTTGGCAAGTGTTTGGTGAATTATGAACCATGATGGTGCTTCCGTCGTCTAAAAAGGCTTTTTGGGTTCTGTGGAAACGATGTATGGTTCTGAAGAGTGACATTACAAACATATTATGTCCTGTGATAATCAGAAAGGATTTCACAACCACTAAAATATTTGCACGTCTTCTCTGGCAACGAGGTGAAATGCCAAATATCTCTCTCTCTGTCTCTTTCTCTCACACACGCACGCAAGCACACACACATACACACGCACGCACGTGCACGCACACACGCCCATGCGCGCACACATGCCCACACAAACACACACGCCCACACACACACACACACACACCCCCTACACACATACCCACACCCCTTTCACACATACACACATACACACACACACACACACACACACACACACACAAGTACACACATGCACACTTGTCTCTCTCTTCTCTCTCCTCTCCTTTCCTCTCCTCTTTTCTCCTCTCCTCTGCGCCCTCCATTCACACTTGGCAATTAAAACGAAAAGAAAAACACCACTGCCTGCCTTGCAAGTGTTACTTATCATATTAATTAAAATCTGGTGACACAATGACGCCAGCAGCTGTGGAGGAAAGCGAGGGAAATTAACAAACGTTTGATTTGTTGTGTTGCTAATGTGGGACGTATTATACAGGTCAGAGTAAAACAAAGACGAAGCCCCAGTATGCTAATGCAGCTATGGGGACCCAGGCAGTTGCACAAACAGAGAGAAAGTGTCTGGGCTGGATGTCTCGCTGTCACCATCCAGCTAAGGAGCTAGAGGGAGAGAGAGGGGAAAAAGTGTTGGAAGGAGAGTGACAAGGAGGGATAGACAGACTCAGAAAGATAGGAAAAGAGAGAGGAAGCTAAGAAAGAGAGAGACTAAGAGTAAGAGGGAGAGAGGGCCAGAGAGGCTGAGAGAAATAGGGAGGGCCAGAGAGAGAGAGAGAGAGGCTGAGAGACAGAGGGAGGGCCAGAGAGAGAGAGACTAACAGAAAGATGGAGGGCCAGAGAGAGAGGCTGAGAGAAAGATGGAGGGCCAGAGAGAGAGAGTCTGAGAGAAAGATGGAGGGCCAGAGAGAGAGAGGCTGAGAGAAAGAGAGAGACAGACAGACAGAGAGAGACACATGGATAGAGAGAGAGACAGACAGAGAGAAAAGAAGAGTTGCTTTCAGCTCGATAGCGAGGAGAAAATCCTCGCTACCTCAGGTCATGTGACCTCTAATGGCAGACGAGGTTGGATGATGTCAAGCATTGGTTTGACAAGACTCTGACAGGCAGGCCATTTATGTAAATATCCTGGCGTGTGAGACTTCAGGATTCAGGATTGTGAGGATTGAGGAAGGGGTGAGGTCAGCTGGGTCAGTCTAGGCAGTGAACACATGGTTCTTACTCTCCCCCAATACAAGAGGCAATGGCCAGAAGACAGACAGATAGACAGACAGACAAATGCAGCATCTTGGATATGAGGCTTGGCTCAAAGGTCAGAACTGAGGTGATTCAATTCCATTATTTCCCCTCTGGAAGATTGGGTTCCAGGCCTAATGTTGCCATTTCAACCTAGAGGTCAGCGAGACACTGAAAATGTACACACAAGCAACTTTGTGACATACTGCACACCTTTGTTTGTCTGCTGTTAAAAGGGTTGTGTTTGTGTCTTTCTTCACATACAAACTGTACTTGGCAACGTATACTGCGTTTTCTTAGCGGATTTTGAACGAATTGTTTTAATGCTCTTATTTCCAGTCTTCACACATGTATTCCTTCTTTCTGTATAGCTTTTTCAATGTTTAAATATGCAAATAAATTAACAATCCCTGCTGGGACACGCCAGAATAGTTAAATATTCAGTTAAATTAGGTTTTCACCACAGGTTTGATTGCAAAACATTCTTTAACATTGAACATGGAAATGCCGTCAATGGTTAAGTGGCGGAAAATAACCGGAAGTCGTTGAGTAGATGCATGGTGGGCCAGAAAGATAATTAGAAGACGTAACTGAGGGAAAACAAGTCCTAGTACAGGCCTTTCAGTTGAAGTGATCTGCCACTTTAGGTGTAGTCAGCTATCGTGGGATTTCCAAATTCATTGCTTGATCTTTCCTGATGTCCCAGCTAGTCATATGATCACTACTCTAAAATGATCTGGAAAGATCAGCTTATGATTTGGTACATTTTTACTGAAATTGATTAATTTAATATGAAGATGGTCTTAATGAAACTGCCTATGCTGATGTGATCAGACATAATTCCTTAACTGCCAACATGTTATCTCTATAGATGTTACCTGTGGTTTCACAATCTGTTGGATGTAAAGTGCACTACAGGTTTCTCTGACTGAGTGAGGCTGGCTAAAGGTTTCTCTAAACAAGTGAGACTCGTTGCATGTTTCCCTTAGTGAGTGAGGCTAGCTACATGTTTCTCTCTGCTAATGAGTCTGGCTACATGTTTCTCTCTGCGAGTGAGACTAGCTAAATGTTTCTCTCAGCGACTGCCTACATTGTTCTCTCGGGGAGTGGGTCTGGCTACATGTTTCTCTCAGCGAGTGAGCCTGGATACATGTTTCTCTCAGCGAATGAGACTTGCTACATTTTTCTCTGAGCGACTGCCTACATTGTTCTCTAAGCAAGTGGGTCTGGCTACATGTTTCTCTCAGCCAGTGAGCTGGGCCATATGTTTCTCTCAGTGAGTGTGGCTGGCCAAAGTCAGACCCCCTCCAAGGGTTTGATAGGTCATCTGTGTGATGTAATAATGGCTAGCAATGATGGGACAAAACAGAGGAGGGGGAGGACACCGAACAGGGGTGAGTGACATAAACTATGATTACAGGTCTATTACGTGGGTATGTAAGTGGAGCGCTATGTGTGTGTGCGTGTGTGTTTTGTGTATAGATGAACACATGAAGTCATTTGAAGAATCCACAACAACTGTAGAAATTGTGAATTATGAATCTCTCTAGTAACAATTGCAATGTCCTCTGAGTATTGTATTTTTAACTGGAGAGCAGCTATTTCACATACGTGCCCTCTTGATCTGGTTCGTCGTTCTGTTCTGTTGCATTAGTTGTTGTGTGGTAAACAATGCAAAGAGATTCACATAGCCTTTTGCAAGTGCTTTGGTCACCCGAAACATAAGCCCGTGGACCAGTAGATGCTTGCTGTTTGCCTGTGGCATGTGTGTTGCTAGGCCCAGCGCTGCGTAGAGAGACAGCCTGAGACCAGGGAGCTGAGCGCCAGCAGAGGAGATGATAAATGACTTTAGGATGGATCATATTCATTAAGCTCTAAGTGACTCACATTTAACCTACCTTACAGGAATCAATTACCCTGCTATCAGCGGGCCAGGAAGCACGGGGAGGCAGGAGGAGGGGTTACGGCTCGGTGCTTGAGGGGGGGGCTCCACCCCTCCATCAGGGAACCAGGGATGGAGGGAAAAAGGGGTTTTCAATTAGGAGGTAAATAACTGGAGAGGAGCAGTCCATCCCCGAGGGCCACCTTTTCATCTGTCTCTCTCTCTCTCTCTCTCTCTCTCTCTCTCGCTCCCTGTTTCTCCCTCTCTCTCTTTAATCGTTGGACTGAGGACAGTGTTAGCGGAGCAGTCCCAGGCCATCTGGTCCCAATGCACTGTTTACTTTATCACAGCTCAATATTTGCCGACACTCCCAGAATACCCCTGGGCCAGCCGCGTAGGGTTGGCACTGTGTGTGGGCTAGGGAGGTAAGGATCAGAGGGGAAGTCTGGACGGGAGGGGGTCGGAGTAGTTGTTCGTTTTGGAGCTGCGTTTCGTCTGGCTAATTAATTTGCCAGCAACTGTTTCATCGCGGGAGATGCATGTTGCGTGCATGTCTGTTCATGCCTTCTCCAGCCACTCACACGCTAGAAGGCCCTTTGGGCACGCCCCCGGGCTTGGTAAGAGATAGGGAGTAGCTGTGATTAACTTTATTTATTCTTCAGTCACTCCTTTCCTCACCTCTCTTCTCACCTCTATCTCCATTCTGTCTATTTCTCCACCTCTCTCTTCATCTGAATCTCTTGACCTCTCCATTCCCTGTCACATTTTTGTCACATTCTTTAATCAGTTGTGTATATTTCTTAGCTGGATGATTTTTTTCTGAATTACTTTGTCATTTGAGGCCCTGTTGGCCAGACCTGCTCCTCTAATACACACACACACACACACACACAGACACACAGACACACACGAACACACACACACACACACACACACACACACCCGCACACACCCTTCTGGTAGCTGGGGATGAATAGGTGGCCAATAGGTGGCTGATGTGAACTTTACAGCGCTTTTACAAAATATCACCAGAACAATGTCAATAAAAAAGAAATGAATGAAAACTGGAAACTTTTAAAATTTTACAGTATCTTAAAACAGACTACAGTACATTCAATGTGGCTCTGTGGTTAGTTTGACGGCCTTGAGATGGGAATACTGGGAGTTTGATCGGACAGAGACACACCAAAGACTGTAGAAAAGGGACCCGGAGCGCCTCTGCTTGGTAATTACTATGCCGCCGTGCTAGCAGGCCCCTGTAATACAATGATAAATGGTTGCATTGCATAACTCTTGAAAGGCTATTACTCTAACCCTACTATAAACGTGCTGGCAGGCTGAACGTATTGCCCGACAAGCTAAATGTAACCATGGTAGTCCACAATGCTGCTCTTCACATCTCCAGTAATAACACTAGTGCCTGTTCCAAATGGCAAACTATTCCTGAAATAGTGCACTCCTTTTCACTGGAGTGCCGTGAACCCTACGAAGGGAGCAGGGTACCGTTTGGGAAATTCATTAGAAGACAGGTGATACGGTTGGCTCTTTCCCTGTGATCTCCTGGTGTGGGG
Organism: Esox niger; assembly: GCA_016801105.1. Classification (NCBI taxonomy): domain Eukaryota; kingdom Metazoa; phylum Chordata; class Actinopteri; order Esociformes; family Esocidae; genus Esox; species Esox niger. The sequence goes on along the minus strand of JACXGJ010013510.1, from coordinate 6,400 downwards.
AATGAAATGTGATGAAGAGGCCTTTAAGAAGCCATCTGTCTTTGGCCCTGCGCGCCCTTCATCTTCAAACACACTGATATCTACGCAGACAAGTGCAGCCTAGGCTAAAATGCTTTTCTAAGCCTCTTCCTTTTCTCTTTTATTTCCTCTCCGCTCTGTCTCTCTCCCTCCCTCTCTCTCTCTCTCGGCCGTGGCTTTCCCATTGGCTGAATGTCTGCTCGGAGATATCTCAGCGCGACACCTCTTTGAAAAATAGCCTTTCTTTTAGTGTGATGACACAGACACACTGCCCTGCAATTGAAGAGAGAGAGAGAACGGGGGTTTGTGTGCACGTGTGTGTTTGTGTGTTCAGGTTCATGCGCGTGCGTGGTTGTGTGTGCGCGCCTGTTTGCTTTTGAGAGGGTGTGGGGGGTTCTCAAACTCGATTGCAGAACTCTGTGCTATTTGAATGGGTCTGGAGGAGACTGGCCTGCAGCCGTGTATTGCGTGTCCCACTCTGGCTCTCCCACCAGCTGCAGACTACTGTTTGTTCAGAACCGACTGGAGCTCTCCCTCTATCCATCCCTCTGTTTGTTTTCTCCTCCTACTGTATAAGCACCTGGCTAGGAGCAGGGAAGGGAAGGGAGGGGGAGGGGGAGGGATAGAGAGATTGGGAGGGAAAGAGACCGGGTGGGTGTACACAGAGGAAGCAGAGTGGTGTAAAAGGTAAAAAGGGGAAAGAGAGGGATGGGGAGAGAGATGAAGAGAGGGATGGAGTGAGAAAAGTGCAAGAGGTATAGAGAGATGGAGAGACTGTGATATTTGTGTTTTAAGAGTTAGATAGAGAGATGGAGAGAGTGCACAGATGGTGTGGGAGAGAGAGATGGAGAGAGAACAGAGATGGGTCTGGGAGAGAGGGATGGAGAGAAAGCAAAGATGGGGCTGGGGGAGAGGGATGGAGAGAAAGCAAAGATGGGGCTGGGAGAGAGGGATGGAGAGAAAGCAAAGATGGGGCTGGGAGAGAGAGATGGAGAGAAAGCAAAGATGGGGCTGGGGGAGAGGGATGGGGAGAAAGCAAAGATGGGGCTGGGAGAGAAAGCAAAGATGGGGCTGGGAGAGAGGGATGGAGAGAAAGCAAAGATGGGGCTGGGGGAGAGAGATGGAGAGAAAGCAAAGATGGGGCTGGGAGAGAGGGATGGGGAGAAAGCAAAGATGGGGCTGGGAGAGAAAGCAAAGATGGGGCTGGGAGAGAAAGCAAAGATGGGGCTGGGAGAGAAAGCAAAGATGGGGCTGGGAGAGAGAGATGGAGAGTGTAATGGATTTTCTATCTGTCTCTGTCAGTTACAGTCAGAGGTAAGCCTCATCATAGACGGTCTGCATCTTTATGAACTTTGCCTCTCATCAGGCGAATCTCCCTTAGTTTCCTCTGTCACATCCGGGCCAAGAGGACCAGACCTGACTGCGGATGGGGGTGGGGAACATCTGCTGGTGACGGACAGGAGGTCTGCTGTGAAGTCACCCGTGACAGCAACAGCTGTCTCAGACCAGATTTAGTCCCAGACGTGTCAGAACCTGCCTTGCTCGCTATTCAGGTGCTGTTCTGGCATCAAGGAAACATAGGTACGATTGTGGAGGATTTTTTTCAGACTTCACTCATGTATTTAAGGTTGAAAATCTGGATGATTGCCCGTTGGGAAATGTATGTTTTGATATTATAGTTTCATGTACGTATGTATGTGTGTGTGTGTCTATGTATAGTCTTTATGTATTGTGTATGTAATCGTTTATTGTTTGGGTCTCTAATAAATTAGGTAATTATTAAAAAGATTTGTTGAGTTCAACTTTTTGGAATTTCATATTTTATTTTAAATATATTCCAAACAACTGATTCCTGTTCTGAAAAAATAACCCTTAAAACGGATCTATTTTTATTAACTTTCAGGGATGAACAAGTTTGAAGCCATGTAAAACAATGTGTTCCTCCTGTAAACTAGATGTTTTCTTTTTCTGGGGACTCCACTGAGGGTGATATTTCACCAAACTTTCCTGATACTGGCTTGGCTTGCTCACTTACCAGAGGCCAATCGTGGAGTGAAGGGGTTGATTGCCTCTAGCAAGTCTGGAACACAGGACCAGATGACAATTACATCTAATCCTGAACAATACAGAGGCTGATAGAACAGAGCCTACCAGCTCCCAGCATACACGGCTGCCTGGATGTATTTATACCTCGTGGCTCTTGCCAAGGGATTTTGGATCACTTTGGAGCGAGCATATGAAACTAAAGCCCTGAAAATCCCCCAGAATGTTCTAGTCACCCCAATTACAAATCTCCCTGCTACCGTGGTCATCAAAGCACTAAGATGTTGATGCATTTGGGTTTTAAATTGGAAAGAAGAGATGATCTCCCTGAAAATAGTGATATGTCACACACATATGCATCAAGAAATACATGCATACATACATGTGCTCTGTTTTGCTCTCCTGGCAGGGGACAAAAGGGCTCCTTAAACAATGACAATTGTACCTCGTGGGGACATTTTGCCAGTCCGCAAAAAACGAAAAAGCAGTTTCCAACTGACAGTAAGTGTTAGGTTTGGTATGAGTTAAAATTGTGGTTAGGGGTTCAGGTAAAGTTTAGGGTTAACGTTAGAATTTTGGTTTAGGGTCATGTTTAGGGTCAGGGTTTGGAATTTGGAGGGATAGGATTGTGAACTGGACTTTTTCTGTTTAGTGTTTTATTATTCTGCATTAATTGGCAAACCTTTTTGAACACTTGAAATTGACTGAATGCAAATAAACAAAGCTCTTTTCTTGTGTTGAGCGTGTCTAGCGTTTTTCTGGAAGGTTGACGGTGTGATATTTGCTGAGCCCTACGCTGCAGGGGTGAGGGACAGGTTCTTTGGTCCAGAGGACTGCAAACCTTTTAGCTGAAACTTTGTTTCAGAGAAATGCCCCTTATCATTCGGACTCTGTGCATTCTAGAGTGATGTGGCTCTGTGTCCACCAGCAATATGATCTGTATTCAAAAGCACTTACCTGTAGTGCTCGCAAAAATGTTACACCCACATCTCCGCGCTATTGGAAGATGTTGGCGAATGAGTAGGTAGCTAAGTAGTTTCCTGTAATGTCACTTCTCTTTCTCTGGTCAGTTACATAGTCCGTCTAATGTAAGGCCGGTTGACTTTTCTTACTTCAAATGATATGTGAGAGTAAAATGTGAAAGTTTACCAGTGCCCTTTGAAAAAACATGCCATGAATAAATATATTAATTGGGCCTTCAACTTTGAGGCCTCCAAGAAAGACCCTAACCCCACCTTTTTCTTTCTTCAAGCTGTTTGTCACCGGGCGCTCGTCTGAATAGCCTGGCTAACTGTTCTTTAATCGACTGACGTTCATGTGAACTGATGGGGTGGGATGGGGTGAGGTCTCGTGGGTGTGAGAGAAAGAGAGGTGGGGTTGTGGAGGGCAGACACAGGTCCCTGAGGGGTTCCCCATAAAGCTAACTTGGGTGGCCATTCTGGAGTTCAGGGAGGAGGGTATCTGAAATCCTGGGAATCTCCTGTTGGCGGACAAGTCCATGAATACTGGAGTTGATGCATTGTTGCTACTTGTATTGACTCAGAGAGAGACTGACAATTCCCTTTTGAGAGTGCACCTCATTGTCCTCACACAGTGTCGGCTATGAATATTATCAGTCCTTTAAATATTTCCCCCTTTGTATCTGGTTGCAGTGGAGAGGTAGATGGCCATAAACAAGTATGAATTACATCCATGTGAGCTTTTGTGGAGCCATAGAGAATGGGGTGAGTGTGTGTAACTGGGCGGCTGGTGAATGGGAGCGAATGATAGGGGCGTTTGGGGAAAATTACCCATCAGGCAACAGAGTATCAACTTCACAATTCCACCGGGTCCGGGTTGCCAGGTTTGGAGGATTGACACTGCGTGGCAGTTGTGTCTCACAGGGGCCGAGCTTGCACCTCTCACACGCAGACAGCAGGCAGCTTGGGAAAATGAAGACGTTCATTAAAACAGGAAGGATTAGTCCTGGCTTAAATCATTATTATGGTAATACACTAGCTGGGAGGACTCTGATAAATGGAGACTCACCTTATCAAAACAAACAGCTTTAAGTGCAGGTCCTTCTGTGGGGAGACGGAACCTCCAGACTGACGGTTTTTCGGCTGGTCGCGGCCTCACCACAGAGCAATGCGACTGGCTCAGCCAGAAAGGCCGGGAAGAACCTGAGTCCATTTCATATTTTTACGCCTATTCTTTCTAACTAAAGTATCTTTCTCTTCTCACTTGTAACTTTATTTTCTCTGTGAGTTTTGAAGCCCAAGCCTGTGCTAGGGAGCATCTCCTCAATATCTCAACGGAATTCTTTGTTTAGGTATATGTTACATGAAATAAAACTGGTACTGTGTAATCATTTTGTATTCCTTGCAATACAGAGCCAAGAGTGACACTTATCAGCCACCAAAAGTGACTCTTATCAACACTCATATTTCCACATACGCCACTTACACTGATTCCAAACAAGACAGCCCGACTCGACGCGTCTTTACTGATAAGTCGCGTTTAATCTGCAGTTATCCCTCACTAAAGCTGGGAATGGTCACTCAATGCTACGGTCAGTCTGATTCAGTCAGGAGAGATTAACATTGAAGGGGGATGTAGGTACATTGCAGCTACATGGAGAGTGAAGCCCTAAATCTGAGCGCTGTCTCGGTATTGTATCCATCCAAGGCCTCTGGCAAAATGACACACTCCCTCTCACTCCAGCCTCCATAAAGCCGACTGTTAGCGGAGCAGCTAGCGCCGGGCTATTGTGTTTGCTGAGGTTTTCTACCGCGCCCCCCACACCAGCCCCCCGGGCCAGATCGATGGATGTACTGTCGGGCTGCGGTGTTGTTTTTAGGGCTTGTTCCAATGGCGTGGTTGGATTTTAAGTCCATATGGGTGTCGGTCAGATGTGCACATTTGCGTATACACACACGCACACACACACACGCAGACACACGCTGTGTACCCAGGCAGATAACTTCCAACTTTGTTTTGACACTTTTGATTAAGCAGCGGAGACGGAACACCTGTACGGCGCTGGGAACAATATAGCAGGCCCCTTAGAAAGATTGATTTTCTACATTAAAAAGGGCCCTTTGTCTAAATCCCAGGGCCGTTTTTGTTATGCTAAAGAGAGATGGAAGATTTCCAATTCAATTTCACCTGAGCGCTGGTCAGCTATACGCTCCTCTTTTGTCCTGTCCCTCGGGCCCGGTTCCTGTCTTTTAAACCGCAATTTAGCCGCGGCGGACGAAGGGGAAATTGACAGGCGGGAGAAGGGTACCCTCTCTCTCTTTCGTGATGATATTGGAAACCGGGCAGAGACAGAGACCCTCACCCATCCCTTCACAGGCAGATTACAAAACTAATAACGTTTAAAAAGAATTCCGTTTTAACTCTGTGATGAGTGAGCCTGTTTTTAGGTGTGACAGTGTCACCCTGGCCTTCGTAGCCGAACCGTACAGTCACGATGGTCCTTGTAGCTTCAGCTGAAGCCTCACAACGGCAGTTAGATGAAAATCTGACTAGGCTTTGTAACCAAAAAGTCCAAATGCTAATGCTAAGTTAACACTAAGTTTTTGCGGGGGGGCAGGTTGTATAAACTTCACTGCTCTACTGTGATTGACTAGTCGGTTACAATGTGTTTTGTCTTATTGATGTTTGCTTGCAGATCGTTTTATTGGGCATGGCAGGTCATCAGCTTGACTCGCATGTACACACACACACACACACACACACAACCAAACACATGTTTTATGACACAGAGGGATCCACTTCTACATATTTATTATTACACATTTTCATGGAATTTCATCCTGTTCCATATAGCCTTGGCCTTGTACAGATAAACTATGCACAGAGAGATAGGGATATCTCCAGCACCTTACCCGGTCTTTCCAGCTATCACTTCAAAACAGAACCTTGCCATAGTATTGCACTCAGTTTTTCCTCACCATTTCCCTGTTCCTGTCTCTGTCTCTCATCACTGTGATCCCTCGCTCTTTACGCCTGCCAAGTATTAGTATTCCGCTTGTCTCTGAGCCCGGAGAGAATTAAGGAACAGCAAGAGGAGAATTTGAACGGCTTCCATGAAGTCTTCAAACTCGCTGGGAATTTAGGAGGGGAAAAAACAGAGAGGGAATTAAAAGGAGGGAGGCGGAGGATGAAAAAGAAATTGTCATATCATCAGAAATGTTGACAAAAGTGTTGGATGAGCGGTTTCTGGGATTCTGCTTTGGGGGGAGGGGTGGGGGATTTAGTTGTCCTAATCGTTGCCTGGGGTGACAGTGTTGTTGGATTCACACTGAATGAGGACTGGGAAACGGACCAAGGGAAACCTGCTTCATAGCAGAGA
>JACXGJ010013508.1:0-16152 GCA_016801105.1 Esox niger | reverse complement strand
GGGTCACTGAGCTTCCCAAACCAATTTTGAGTTCCAATAATTGGTTCTAAAGATTTTGAAATCAGTAAAATGACAACAGTGCCCAAATTTATGCACATGCCTAATTTTGTTCGAACAATTATTGCACACTTCCTGTAAATGGTATAAACTTCGTTTCACTTCTCAAATATCACTGTGTTTGTCTCCTATATGATATATTGAACTGATTTTTTTCATCCTAAGGACCAACGATTTATGAAGGAAAATCATGGAAATTAACAAGGTTGCCCAAACTTTTGCAGACCACTGTATTAAATGCTGCAATAAATAATTGAATTACACTCTCCCTTGATGACTGGGTACACAATCACTTTTTTCTAACAGCATGTTGCTGCAGCTGGATGGATAATCTATCGATTCTACTGAAGATTAAAAAAAAGTATTATGGACAGACTATGTTTGAGGTGTTCAGATCATAAAGAAGAACATTTGTGAGATGCAAAACAAATGAAAAGATGCTGGATGAGTGATTCACGCCATTTGCCAAGCATGGTAGAGGCCATATGATGGAATATTGAAGAAGGAAGGCTATCACTCCCAGGGATTTTCCTGCGTATAAATCTCAAAGGCAACACCTCTCTGTCGGCATGGTAAAACATAATTTTGTACTCATTCGCGAAAAAGGCTACCAGATAAATACTGCAGCAAATGTGACTGTAGGGGGAACCTTTTTTCAGATTGGCAGTGTTGCCAGATGTTTAGGTTTCCCCAAAAGTTGGGCTATATTAATAGGCTTGGGTGGGTCAATTTACAGGGTTATATAGAAGATATAGCGCTTGTGTGGTTTCTACAGTTTACTGTCAATGATCTGGCAACCTTGCATACAGGACCTTACCGTACCTGACATCGCAGAGATAAATAATGCCGGAAGAACAAGTGGAACCTAGTTTTCTTTTACACCCATGCATGTACAAATATTTAAAGAAAACATAATAACGACTAAACTACATCCAATCCGCAAAACATTTGTCTAGTAGAATCACAATATTTTTTTTCAAGAGTTAACGAGACAGTCAAAGATGACAGGTGAAAAGATTATTAGATTAGGGTGTGTAGGCTGCTTTCCCAACCACATTTTATATGCAATATAGAGTAAAAATATACAATTACCATATTTAAGTCACTAACAATATAAATATATGAACGTGAAGATGCTAGATTTGTGCAAGCAGCATAGCCATGTAGCCTACAGCTGAAGGAGGTCAAGAGGGGGATAACATTTGTAGCATCAAGGCAAGCATGGAGGAAAAAAACAACAAGACTAATATATAGGCTCTTTTTAATTTCCATGAGCTGTAAGCCATAATCAGCAAGATTGAAACAAAAAAAGGTTTGAAATATTTCACTTTGTGTAATGAATCTAGAATACATGAAAGGTATCACTTTTTGATTAGAATTATGAAGAAAATCATTTAACATGATATTCAGTTTTCTTTAAATGCCCCTGAAGGTGTCAATAACTTTTTCGTGAAGTGAAAAGACGAGAATCGTGGAAACCCATCCTCTTTTACTGTGCAAGGGGCTGTGATCTATCACCTCGAAAAGCATGCACAGTGCGTACTTGGTAAATCTACCAGAAGTAGTCACAATAAAACCGGAAAACAAGGACATTTTGAAGTAACACCTAACTCTTGAACGGCAGTTTACATTTATGCAATTGTACTCAAAAGTTTGCATACTCTTGGAGAATTGGTAATATGTAACATTTGTAAAGAAAACATGAGTGAGCAGGCAAAGCATATGTTTTTCCTAAACCGCTTACACGGCTCAGCAAAGAAAGATCAAATATGTAACATGTTAATATGTAAAGAATACATTTATTGCAAGTTTTCTGGTTGCTATTGTATTAAGGAGGACATTGTAGTGTGCATTCAAGTGGCCAGATATAACAAAAAGTATAGTGTAACACAGAAGTGCCTAATGCATGTGTCTTTTCATTTAATTGGGAATGGAATTGTACTTTGCATGTTTTATCATGTTTTCTTATGTATGTTGGGGGGAGTGAGGAATCATTATAATATTGTAGAATTCTAAATGTATTAGGTAGGAATGTTTCATTTAGAGTTACATGCGCCTAGATAATATGAACAAACATCTTTGTTAAAATTCTCAGTAGGTCACACTCTACCAACCACAGGAAAGTGGAATGATTTACATTGACCCAGCCACATTTCATCTTCAATGCCCTTGCTGATGGAAGGAGGTTTTCATGCGAAATCTCACGATACATGGTCCCATTCATTCTTTCCTTTACACGGATCAGTCGTCCTGGTCCCTTTGCAGAAAAAACGCCCCAAAGCATGATGTTTCCACCCCCATGCTTCACAGTTGGTATGGAGTTCTTTGGATGCAACGCAGGATTCTTTATCCTCAAAACACGATGAGTTGAGTTTTTACCAAAAAGTTATATTTGAACTTGGCGGGTCTTCATCTGAATCTGATATTGATCTGCCACAGCCAATGCCTGAGCCTCCTCGCAAAAAAAAGAGGCACCATGCATCCAACCATCATCAATGGACCCAAGAAAAACTGGAGAAAGTGACACACTACAATAACTCAAAGGTATGTCTGCCAAATAGGTTAAGCCTTTTTCTACACTGGCCCCAACTACATTAGTTAAGAAATTGCCACAAAAAGCCTCTAGGGTTGTCAGCACACCGCTTCGGGGTTTGTGTGAGCATTACAGCACACCGCTTCGGGGTTTGTGTGAGCATAATGCTCACACAAACCCCGAAGCGGTGTGCTGACAACCCTAAAGGCTTGTTGTGGCAATTTCTTAACTAATGTAGTTTGGAGACGTGTTTGCTTATCTATTACCTGGTATTTCACTCTGGTCTTTGGTTGTGACACACATCTGTATAATGTCAGAGGATCACTGGGTACTCTTACCATCTACTCAAATGACTAAACCAATAAGGGTATCTGTCCTTTCTTCCTTAGGAATGTGGTTGTTGGGGGAAGGTAGGGGCAATTGGGCCTGTAGGTAAACACAACAGTAAACATTATGGCAGGAAGGATTATTTGGGAAACCCTCCCTTTGGGTGAAACCTGCGCGACCTAAGATTGATGGGTAGTGTCTTACCACACCCCTTTTACTGTAAAAAATACCGACTGTTCAGTATTTTTCTTTAGAGGCTCCTCAAATTATTATTCTGTAAGTGTTTGATGCGTCTCTCTATTTGCAAATAAACTGCTAATTGTGCCAAGAGTATTTTGTCTCTGTTATTACTCCTTTAAGAGGGTCTATTGATGTAATTTCCATCACAGGCTCCATCACCAAAGCTCTTCGACCTGAGAATGAACAGGGGGGATCTTATAAACTATGCCATTTCTTGCATTATATCTAAAGCATCAAACTGCATGTTAATATCATTTTAGTTGTAACTGGGAGCTAAGGTGCAACCATTGCATTCTTTTTGGGTTTTGTTTTACGTCTCATGCTGAATTTTTCAGGACAGCAAATGCATAATTCTCAAGGCATGTGAGGTCTCATGCCTCTTACTATAATTTCCAGTATGCAAATACCCTCTACACATCTCTCCCATACCAGCCTATCATCAGAACATTTCACAGTTGTGGGCATTTTGGGGATTGACATCACACACCCGTACCACATTTTGCACCCTTGTGATTGTAGAATTAGACACACCCACTATCAAACAACTCTACAAAATAGAGACCTGAGGAAAGCGTGAAGAACAACATCTGGCATGTACACAAACACGCACTCTTCTCCTCAGAGTTTCTATTCCTGGCTACAAAAATCTTGAGGAATATTTCTGTGCCAAGACATGCAGTGTCAAGAGCCAGAATACATGTACTCCAAGAAATCGTGGAAAAGCTCAATGTGCCTCACAACAGTTTTTTTTATTATGGTGAAAAGATGTGTAGTAACAAGACAATCACTATACACAGTCTTTCCTATGTTACAACTTCTAGAGTGCAAACTGAATAGAGAGAAAACAAAGTGAGAGTGGGATAGAATGAGTAAGCCTGAAAGGAGAATAAAGTAGGAGACAACTTCAGTAAAGCCTAAATTCTCACTTTAAATGCTGAATACTCACTTTCTCAAAGCTCCCCATGCTTCCCAAGCGTCCTCTCATCCGGCTAGCGCCCTGAGTGAGAAGAGACATTTCATTCAAAGAATGCAAACATTATGTGAGCAACTCATTACTATCCATGAGCCAGAAGGGCAAATTATGGCCATAGAGTTCTATTCGGATGACAATGACTCAGTGACTTTTATTTCAAGGTTTTTAGAGTAAAGAAATGTGTTATAGCAGTGTAGTAAGGGGATTTTATAATTTATCATAATTCTTTTATCATAGAACTAGTGGTTCTATAGACTTAGTACTAGGTCTTTTGAACCACAAATTTTGTAGTGGTTCTAAAGTAGTGACTTATATATGTTGGTAAATTATGGTGGAAAATAAGTATTTGGTCAACAACAAAAGTTCATCTCAATACTTTGTTATATACCCTTTGTTGGCAATGACAGAGGTCAAACGTTTTCTGTAAGTCTTCACAGGGTTTTCACACACTGTTGCTGGTATTTTGGCCCATTCCTCCATGCAGATCTCCTCTAGAGCAGTGATGTTTTAGGGCTGTCGCTGGGCAACACGGACTTTCAACTCCCTTCAAAGATTTTCTATGGGGTTGAGATCTGGTGACTGGCTAGGCCACTCCAGGACCTTGAAATGCTTCTTATGAAGCCACTCCTTCGTTGCCCGGGCAGTGTGTTTGGGATCATTGTCATGCTGAAAGACCCAGCCACGTTTCTTCTTCATTGCCTTTGCTGATGGAAGGAGGTTTTCACCCAAAATCTCACTATACATGGCCCCATTCATTCTTTCCATTACATGGACCAGTCGTCCTGGTCCCTTTGCAGAAAAACAGCCCCAAAGCTGGATGTTTCCACCCCCAAGCTTCACAGTAGGTATGGTGTTCTTTGGATGGAACTCAGCATTCTTTCTCCTCCAAACACAACGAGTTGAGTTTTTACCAAAAAGTTATATTTTTGGTTTCATCTGACTATATGACATTCTCCCAATCCTCTTCTGGATCATCCAAATGCTCTCTAGCAAACCTCAGACGGGCCTGGACAGGTACTGGCTTAAGCAGGGGGACACGTCTGGCACTGCAGGTCATTCACTAGGTCCCCCTGTGTGGTTCGGGGATTTTTGCTCACCGTTCTTGTGATCATTTTGACCCTACGGGTTGAGATTTTGCGTGGAGCCGCGGATCGAGGGAGATTATCAATGGTATTGTATGTCTTCCATGTTCTTATTATTGCTCCCACAATTGTAGAACCTGGTGCAGTTCTACAATTTTGTTTCTGGTGTCCTTTGACAGCTATTTGGTCGTGGCCATAGTGGAGTTTGGAGTGTGACTGTTTAAGGTTGTGGACAGGTGTCTTTAATACTGATATCAAGTTCAAACTGGTGCCATTAATACAGTTAACGCGTGGAGGACAGAGGAGCCTCTTAAAGAAGTTACAGGTCTGTGAGAGCCAGAAATCTTGCTTGTTTGTAGGTGACCAAATACTTATTTTACAGAGGAATATACCAATAAATGAATAAAAAATCCTACAATGTGATTCTTTGGATTTATTTTTCTAATTTTGTCTTTCATAGTTGAAGTGTACCTATGATGACAATTACAGGCTTCTCATCTTTTTGTTTGAAAAAGGTGATGTGCATGTTACACCTCTCCTCGGTTATCTCAGATTGGGAGGATGAGGGGCGGTTTGAGAAGGTGGTTTATTGTTGAAAATAGTTATTTTGAGTTACCAGGGTTGTTGCTGATAATGGCGGAATTGAACCTGGTCCTGTGTACCCCTTAGAGCTTCTGCATATGCCCTCTTTTGTTTCCTGTATTCCCGTATGTGAACAGTCAATCCAGAGACCTTGAGCCGCCGCTCAAGGACACGCCCATCTGCCTTCATCTTTGCCCAGCCGCCTTCATAAGGAGGACAGTGATGATAAAGGGGGGCCTACATTTAAATGCCATGCACTCCTAGGATGATGTTGTAGGCAGCACGATGGGGGAAAACTCCAGGTCTTGTCGGTGAATGACAGCTAGGCCACCACTGCGGCCAGTGCTGCGCGCTGCCTCTAAGTAACTGTAGCCTGGGGGACAGGCTTAATTTATGGCAAAGTAATCCCCTGGGCGCACCAAGCACTACGGTGGAAGTAAGAAAGTTGTCCGTCAAGGTTATATGATGATTGGACCCAGAAAGTCCTTTACCAGGTGGAACAAGTTAGACAACTGGAAAGTTGTCTGTAACAGGTAGGTGCCTAGCTACCTAGCTTCTCCACAGGTAAGAAAAATTAAAAAAGGGTGGGATGCAGAATACAAAATCCAGAGAAACTAGTGCACAGGGTTCGTAAAAATAGCATTAACATTAAATATCGCTTTTGATAAACAGATGATGTATGATATATTTTACAAATTGATGAGATGATATATTTTACAAATAGCTAAGGACCTTTGTGCTCTAATGATCCATATCACCAGCAACAAAACAACCAAGGTGCAATCCAGGAATACGTCCCCAAACCACTTATAAAACAGACAGTTATTCTGCCTAGTACACAGGGCATAATAACTGACCACTGTGATTGACTCCATTAACAGTATTTCCAATTTTGTTATTATATAGTGCCACAGCTAAAAACCTTGTCAGCAATATCTAGCGCATGCCCTTGCTTTTAGTCCAGTCATTTTATCCATCCTTCATTGTTTTACCTTCTTTTTGTTTCAATGCAGACCTGGGACACTAAGTAACAACAATTAACTAGAGCTGGAGGTAGTACCCGTGAGAAGATGTTCTCCAGTGAACTGGTCAGAGATGTCTTGGCCTTGTTCTTGAGAATGTCTAAATTGAAGCGCCCAGCCGTGGTCGTTATGCTGTCCGCTGCTGCTGTTGTGCTGGGGGTATTCTGGTACGGACAGGTTAAGGTCAAAAGTTGAAAACAATGCATCAGTAAACATGTTGTCCCTGAACTTTGCTGTGTTTCTTTGCTGTAGTACTAGCCTAACCACTTATCTCAATCAGTGCCATGTGGGTTTGTATTCAGATTGTAATAGTTATGAATTTGCGCTAACCTCAGGGCTGTGCCACAGTTTTTGGCGCAGCAAGCAAATTATCCATATAAAAATATGCAAGCACACGTGTTAATGGACTAACCATGTCCATTATGGCACTCAACAGGAAGACATAATTCAACCCAAGTTTCGTCACAATGTGCCAAATGTAATAGCAAAGCAAACGTATAACAAAATATATTACTACAATAGCATAGTATAAAAACGCATCACTCCATTTCATCGGAAATTATAACAAACCATAGTAGCTCAGTAACAATGTAATCTCAATCAGATTCCTGGGGAAACCCATATTCTTGAGTTTTCAGAGTTGTTTAGAAGTAAAGAACAGTGTTGTTTTAAATGAGTAGGCAAATTTAAACAAAGTATGGCTTTATATCAATGGATCAACCTGGATATGAATTCTTAACTATTGGACACAAAGACAATGATTGTAACAAAGTATGGCTTCAACTTGGCCACAAGCTTGAAATGCAGTGATAGCTGCTCCAACCTCTGACATGGCCAGAGAACTTTCTAAATAAAACAGTACATGTGTTAATGGACATTCTAGGTCTCTGCATGTACCAATTAATGTACTTTTGAATATACTGTATCTTATGTGTCAGACCCAGCATTCACTCTAGTTTTGTACATTTTTATAATAGGGCAGAATAAATCACCTGTGCCACACATGAACAAACTAACAGACCGAGCAGGTTACACTGTTCCCCTTCCGGTTTCATGATTGGAGAACAATAAGTGTAGCCCACGTAAGATTTTGTCTGGACGTTTATGCAACCAGACAATGTTTAAAATAACTTTTGGTATAACTTTAGAGATTCTCAATAATCTATTCATATGTAATTTAGATGATTAAATATCACAAATCGGATTTCAAAACAGAATGTGCATTTGTCTTTCTTAGAAGAGTTTAGAAATGTGTTACTGCCACATCGGACTCTGCCATTGTTTACAAGTCTGCCTATAAAAGGTCCAAATACACCATGTACTCATTGAAAAGTACACTTTTCTAGAGTGAGGAAGGGCTTTTAAAGTGATATTTCATCCAAAAATCATATTTTGTTGACAGTCCCCTTACCCCACATAGTTCCTTCAGGCACATAGTCATTTTTTAAAGCAATCCATTATTCAGTTCTCTCAGTCAGTTATTAGCAATATTTGCATTGCACAAATTCATGAATGGAAACAGTACGTACAGTTGTGCTCATAAGTTTGCGTACCCTGGCAGAAATTATGAAATTATGGCATTGATTTTGAAAAGATTACTGATCATGCAAAAAAAACTTAAGAATAGTGATTATACGAAGCCATTTATCACCCAGTTGGCCCCAGGCAAAAGTTTACATACCCTAGAATTGTTTGACCTTGTTACTGACACACAAGGTGACACACATAGGTTTACATGACAGTTAAAGGTAATTTCCCCACAAATGTGGCTTTTTAAATAGCAATTAGGGTCTGTGTATAGTCAATTTGTTTGTTAAGCACCCACATGGATGCACTGAGCAGGCTAGATTCTGAGCCATAGGGAAAAGAACTGTCAAAAGACCTGCGTAACAAGATAATGGAACTTTATAAAGATGTAAAAGGATATAAAAAGATATCCGAGCAAATGCCAGTGAGCACTGTTCAATCACTTATTAATAAGTGGAAAATTCGGGAATCTCTTGATACCAAGCCAAGGTCAGATAGACCAAGAAAGATTTCAGCTGCCAGAAGAATTGTTCGAGATACAAAACAACCCACAGATAACCTTTGGATTCAAGGAGCACAATGAAATTATACTTGAACAAAAAAGTCCTGCATGGTCGAGTTGCCAAAAATAAGTCTTTGCTGCGCCTACGCCACAAAAAAGCCCAGTCACAATATGCCCGACAACACCTTAATACTCCTCACAGCTTCTGGCACACTGTAATTTGGAGTGACGAGACCAAAATAGAGCTTTATGGTCACAACCGCATGGGACGGTCTTGGACATTCCAGCACAAGAATAGCCCTCAGAACAAGGCCACGATGACCCTCCAGTGGATACAGCAGATAAAGGTGAAGGTTGTGGAGTGGCCATCAGTCTCCTGACCTTAATATCATTGAGCCACTCTGCAGAGATCTCAAATGTGCAGTTCATGCAAGACGACCCGGAGGCATTTTGCTAAGTCGAATGGGCAACGATAAAACCGGTGAAAACATGAGGCATCATAGCCAACTATTACAAGACTGCACGCTGCAATTGATGCTAAAGGAGGTAGAACACAGGTAAAACACAGTATTAAGAACTAAGGGTTTGCAGACCTTTGAACAGGGGTCAGTTAATTTTTTTCTTTGTTGCCATGTTTTGTTTTATGATTGTGCCATTCTGTTGAATATGACCGACAGTTGAATATGAATCCGATAAGAAATAAAAGACATGTTTTACCTGCTCACTCATGTTTTCTTTACAGATGGTACATATATCACCAATTCTCCAAGGGTATGCAAACTTTTGAGCACAAATGTAGCTGCATTGCAAGCCGGAAAACTACTATAAAACACTCCAAACTAAGTGGTTTTGTTTACCTCAAAGAACATGACAATGTTGTACTCTTCAAAATAAAGTTAAATTTTTCATGGTATTATTCTCATTTCAAATAAATGGGTACATCCAGTGTTTACTGGTCAGTTTTGTACACAATATTATCATTCCACGCACTTGATCGAGAAGAGTGTGTGTATACACAGTCAATAAAAGTTTGTATTCACTAGCTAGAAAGTAAGTTATCTTTGGTATTCACCTCAAATGGTCAAGCTTCATTTGCTTGAGAGTAAAGGCAAAATCCATATACTGTATACATGATGTCTGACTCTGAATATGCAGGAAGAAAACTTTTCGGGGGATAGAGCCTTATTTGTTCAAACAATAATACACACATGATGAATTAACCTAATAGAAGCTTGTGCAGCAGCTAAAGGGGGGCAATGGTGAACACGTTAATTCCCAACCCTTGCCCAGAATTTCCGGAGGCAATGTGTACCTTAGTGTATTATAATATAGCAATTGGAAGTATTAAAACATGTCTTTTCTCCACAAATTAAACTGGGTAACTTGATGGAACTGCATGGGTATTGTTTCTGGCTCTTTGGCGAAGTTGCTCCATTGATTCTCCCACAATACGACTCGGGAGAGGCAGGGGTATAGCCTCAATTACAGAGCAGGTAGAAGACAGAAGTCGACACTGATTCAAACTAAGGAAATCCAGAAGTTTATTTATCAAATGCACCAAATAACAATTGTGTTGTGTCATTCTGCACAATACAATTATTGTGACATGGCACATGACATCTATGTAATAAGAGCAAAAATATACCAAAAAATATAGCAATTATATACATAAGTGCAAGCTAGCAGTATTTTTAAAAAGCTAAGCGAAGCAACCTGTCTTCACATAGCTTGTTGAGGTAAAATTTCATGTTCACTTTGATGACATCACTGCCTAAGAACAGAAGCTGTGTATGGTGGCCCTAGGAAAAAGTTTGCTAGTGCCAGTCTGAATTCAGCAAATTCCTCCGGTTGTTTCATCAGTGTACAGTAAAAAAATAAAATAAAATGCTATCGCGACAGATTACTGAATGCAGTTTGAAGTGTTTTGGATTAGTTTGACGCTTGCAATGCAATGAGGCGATAGCGGTACGAACAGTTTCCATTAATGAATTTGGACTATGCTAGTCACGTTCATTGCAGACAGGGACAGAGCTGAATAATGAAATGTAAAAAAATGAATGCTTTCTGAGATATCGCTTGGTAAGTGAATTTTGAGATTTAATTTTTTATTTTATTTTATACAAACTATCCCTTTATTACTGTAATTCCTTGAGTGACCAGTGTAATTTCTAAGAAATTGACATGCAATGGAACCTAAAGAGATACTCAAGGCAGCAAAACCTAAAGTACTGCAAGGGGAAAAAAATGTAAATATGATTTCAGCCTATGAAAAACAGAAGAACACAACTGTACCAAGCAAGCAGGTATGCAGTTTTAAAAATAAGTCATGTGAATGCCATTAGCAATTGTATTTCACACAACCATCAGCATTTGAGTACACACTACTATCCTGTTTAATTTCTAGAAGTTCTCTCCTTTAAGTAATAGTTCGACCTAGATGCATATTTGGGTGAAACATTGCTTACCCTGAGTTGTTCTTACCCTTAGTAAATTTTCACGACAAGGTTTTATACACAAGCCTGGAATTAGCATTAGTAGCAACGTCCAAATTCACAGTGGACGCTACATCCCTCAGAGCGACGTGGAGGTCCAGAATGGTCAATGGGACATCCTCGCTAGGGGGAGCCCATGAATGGATGTTTAGGCGGACAGATTATGAGCGGGAAGGACTGGGGTGTTGAGCAGGATGGAGGGCACTGTCCAGACAGACAGGAAAGTGGCCTGGATCTAAGCCTCCAACTCTAGCTGGAAGAACATTGGAGCGACGTGAATGTCTTGCGGCGAGCATATTAATGCCAGTTATTCTCTCTACACATCCAAGCCACATGCAGATTATTATCCATACTGGGTCTTTTGACAATTAAGGAAAACAGGCTCTGAGAACCTGAAAAGGGATTTTTCTACACAACTCAAAAAAAAGGAACTTTCAACATGTTTTCATCTCAGGCCCCATTCCAACCATGGGGAAAGGAATTGAATCTTTCAACAGACTCCTTGGGCTGAATATGTGTCTGACATCGGCATGCCTCAACCATGGGAAAAGGCTTATTGACAATTTCAATTTTTTTGGGAACTGTAAATCCAAACATCATGGGATGCCGGCTGCCTGGTGCCAACATACGTCCCGCTCATGGAATGCCATGTCTAAACAAGATAAGCATGAAGGACAGAACTCATAGACAAATTATCCACCCCCCTCTCCTGACCCTCTAACTAAAATCACCCAATGCTTTGAGAAGTTGTCCTCGTCCCAAATAGGGGCACAACCACTCCGATCATCCCCTCCTCTCAAAAGGTCTCAATATTTCTCAGTCGTGGTTAAAGACATGGCCCTGTCTGATCATTTCTGTGTCTTTTTTTAATCACTTATCACCCCGAATGTTCCAGTAAACTCTGTTTCTATTAAGAAAAGGTACATTAATGAGAGTAACAATGCTCAGTTTATGGAAGCCATAGCTATCTCTCCAACAATAAGTGCTCAGTCAGTTGATGTACTCCTTGATGATTTTAATGTCAAAATATTGAATGTCATGGATCGTGTTGCACCGGTAAAGGTAAAGAAAATTATGAGCAAATAGAAAACACCATGGAGAACCACCATGATGGTAAGCGTCCTGAAAAGAGAATGTAGGAAAGCAGAACATAAGTGCAGGAAAACAAAACTTCAAATTCACTATAACATCTTTAAACAAAGCCTTGGTAGCTTCAACAATGAGTTAAATATCATTAATTCCCGCACGCTATTTGTCATGGTCAACAAGCTTACGAACCCAATAAAGCAGATAGCATCAGAACTCATGTCCACTGTGAAATGTAATGAATTTGCATGTTTCTTTAGTGAAAAAATTCAAAGTATTAGGCGAACCATCAGCACTACACAGTCTAACAAGAACACTGTACCATCACTATGACCACCAAGACATAACTTGGTTATTATGTCGCAATTTACTACAATTGATCAAAAATCCCTAGAAGAAACAGTTCGACTTCTTATAATCTATAACAACAGACCTGCAGCAAATAGTTAATAGGTCTCTACAATCAGGCATTTTCCCAACATCTCTAAAAACAGCTGCCATTAAGTCCCTATTAAAAAAGATCACTGGATGCATCTATAATAAACAACTACACACCTGTTTCTAATCTCCCTTTTATGGCAAAGATCATTGAGAAGGTTGTATTCAATCAGCTCAGCGATATAGTGACCTCAAGAGGTCTCTTAGACAAATTTCAGTCAGGCTTCCGACCTCACCACAGTACTGATTAAAGTTTTAAATGACATACGGCTAATTACTGTTTCCGATAAAATAACGGTTCTAGTTCTACTAGATCTCAGTGCAGTCTTTGACACTGTAGATCATAGAACACTTATAGATAGGCTGAAAAATTGGGTAGGACTTTCTGGGACAGTCCTTGATTGGTTCAGATCTTATCTAGATGGCCAGAGTTACTTTGTCACCATTGGTAATCATGAATCTGATAGGGTGACATGCAGAGTTCCACAGGGATCAGTTCTCAGACCGCTTCTGTTCAATCTCTATATGCTACCTCTGGGTCAAATTCTACAGAACAACAACATTAACTACCACAGCTATGGCGATAATACGCAAATATATATGGCTCTCGAACCATATGTAAATTGTCTACAATTAAACCAAGATAAAAGACATTATTGTGTTTGGCAACAAAAATAAAACAATTATTAGTAAAGAGTTGGATTCTCGGGCCCTTAAAACCAAGGATCAAGTCGTTATCTTGGTGTTCTGACTCAGACCTCACATTTAACAGTCATATGAAATCGGTCACCAAAACAGCATTCTACCATCTGAAAAATATATCCAGAATCAAAAGCCTGGTGTCCCAAAAAGACCAAGAGAAGCTCATCCATGCTTTTATCTCTAGTAGGGTTGACTACTGATGGCCTCTTAACTAGACTCCCCAAAAATACTGTAAAACAGCTGTAGCTCATTCAGAATGCAGCTGCTAGAATGTTAACCAGGACCAAGAGGACCGAGCACATCACTCTGGTTCTTAAATCTTTGCACTGGCCTCCACTCAGTTACAGAATAGATTTTAAAGTGGTGCTTTTAGTTTATATATCTCTGAATGGTTTAGGACCCGACCCGAATACATTTCTGATATGTTTGAAGAATATAAACCGAGCAGGGCTCTAAGATCCATGAATTCAGGTCCGCTAGTAGAGCCCAGAGCCCAAATTAAACATGGAGAAGATGCGTTAAGCAGTTATTCTGTACACAACTGGAATAAACTACCAGAAGATCTTAGACGTTCACCAAATGTGTTGATTTTTAAATCCAGGCTAATATAACACTTCTCTTTTCATGTGCCTATGACTGAGCTCTCAAACAGCAATTTTTTATAACAGCAATGTTTAGTGTTATAGTTTTTCTAGCTTCCTATGTTTTATATTCCATTTCTATTTTATTATTCTGTGTTATAGTTTTTCTAGCTTTCTATGTTTTATATTTTATCTCTATTTTATTATTCTATGCTTTATTATTATGTTGAATTTTATATTTCTCTTCTTACTTTATTAAATGTAGATCCTGCTATATTTTACCAATTGTAATGCAAGTTCTGGTGCTATCAGAGGAATAACCTCTGTTTTTGATTCTATTGAATTATTTCTATTTTCACTGTAAAGCACATTGAATTGCTTCTATGTATGAATTGTGCTATATAAATAAACTTGCTTGCTTTAAGAGGCTCCTCTGTCCTCCACTTGTTACCTGTATTAATGGCACCTGTTTGAACTTGTCAGCAGTATAAAAGACACCTGTCCACAACCTCAAACAGACACACTCCAAACTCCACTATGGCCAAGACCAAAGAGCTGTCAAAGGACACCAGAAACAAAATTGTAGACCTGCACCAGGCTGGGAAGACTGAATGTGCAATAGGTAAGCAGCTTGGTGTGAGGAAATCAACTGTGGGAGTAATTATAAGAAAATGAAAGACATACAAGATCACTCATACTCTCCCTCGATCCGGGGCTCCACGCAAGATCTCACTCCGTGGGGTCAAAATGATCACAAGAACGGAGAGCAAAGATCCCAGAACCACATGGGGGGACCTAGTGAATGACCTGCAGAGAGCTGGGACCAAACTAACAAAGGCTACCATAAGTAACACACTATGCCGCGAAAGACTCAAATCCTGCAGTGCCAGACGTGTCCCCCTGCTTAAGCCAGTACGTGTCCAGGTCCGTCTGAGGTTTGCTAGAGAGCATTCGGATAATCCAGATGAGGATTGGGAGAGTGTCATATTGTCAGATGAAACCAAAATAGAACTATTTGGTAAAAACTTAACTCATCGTGTTTGGAGGAGAAAGAATGCTGAGTTGCATCCAAAGAACTCCATACCTACTGTGAAGCATGGGGGTGGAAACATCATGCTTTGGGGCTGTTTTTCTGCAAAGGGACCAAGACGACTGATCTGTGTAAAGGAAAGAATGAATGGGACCATGTATCATGGGATTTTGAGTGAAAACCTCCTTCCGTCAGCAAGGGCATTGAAGATGAAACGTGGCTGGGTCTTTCAGCATGACAATGATCCCAAACACACCGCCCGGGCAATGAAGGAGTGGCTTCATAAGAAGTATTTCAAGGTCCTGGAGTGGCCTAGCCAGTCACCAGATCTCAACCCCATAGAAAATCTTTGGAGGGAGTTGAAAGTCCGTGTTGCCCAGCGACAGCCCAAAAACATCACTGCTCTAGAGGAGATCTGCATGGAAGAATGGGCCAGAATACCAGCAACAGTGTGTGAAAACCTTGTGAAGACTCACCTCTGTCATTGACCTCTGTCATTGTCAACAAAGGGTATATAACAAAGTATTGAGATTAACTTTTGTTATTGACCAAATACTTATTTTCCACCATAATTTACCAATAAATCCATAAAAAAATTCCTACAATGTGATTTTCTGGATTTCTTTCTTTCTCATTTTGTCTCTCCTAGTTGAAGTGTGCCTATGATGAAAATTACAGGCCTCTCTCATCTTTTTAAGTGGGAGAACTTGCACAATTGGTTGCTGACTAAATACTTTTTTGCCCCACTGTAAATCATGTTAGAACTTTTTCAGCTGTTAATCCACAATCATACCTTAGATTTAGTCTTGTCAAGAGAAATCGATATTTTCGATCTAATAATTTCCCCCGTAAATCCTGGAATATCGGATCACTGTCTTATCACGTTTACTGTAAAAACAAGAAGCCCACTCGCTCTGCAAAAAATGAGTATCAAAAGCCGCACTATAAATTCTCGGACTACAAATAGATTTCTTGATA
>JACXGJ010013507.1:0-16152 GCA_016801105.1 Esox niger | reverse complement strand
GAGAGAGAGAGAGAGAGAGAGAGAGGGACAGCGAGAGAGAGAGGGACAGGAGGCGTGTTTAACAGACCACCAGTGGATAGGGTCAATACCTGGGCGTGAGCATGGTTTACCCACCGGGGTGTCTGGGTACGGCCCGGGGTCAAGATCTTCCCCCTCCCGGAGATAACCACCCCAGTCAAAGGAGTCTTCTCTCTCTGTGGAGACACTGGCATAAGGACTCATATTGCCCAGGTGAAGGGGACACACCAGGAAGCACCATTCCACTAACAGCCAATGAGATGCACCCACCTGTCTCCTTTGGCCGGGCGGTCTCGCTGTAGGTGGAGTTGAGGGGTGAGTCTGAGAGGTGCAGCAACAGAGCGAGGAGACTGTGGTGGACATCGGTCTGCCACATTAAAGGAGGACAATCAAAAGCACTGCAAACTGAACCAATGGCAAACACGTTTTATGAAAGTTTGCGTTCATTTTGTTGATGCCCATTAAATAGGTCCTTCGTCCTCACAAGGCCGTAATGTTACATTAACCTCCATAAATACAAGGACACTGATGACTCACAAACATTAAGAATTCCATCTCTGACTGCAACTGTGATCTGTCACACATGGAAAACCATTTTATGAGCGAGCCTTTAGAATCCCAGCAACAGATGTTTGAGGGAGACGCAGGTTACATGTCAGGAATCCAGAGTCAGTAGTTGACTGTCCAACCATACCTTAGTTCCCTCTGTGTTGGGTAGAGGGGAATTCAGGAACTCTTCTGTTAGTCTGAGCCAGCTGTCAGCTTTACTTAGGTCTGAATGGACCATAAGTTTCTCATAGATTCTGAAATTTTAATTAAAAGCATCATGGCACCCTAGTAGATATCGTGCAGGAAACAACTGTTACTTGTACATCAAGAAATTGTTTGAACTTTTGGCCGACTCACCCATTAACACTGCGTTGAACTTTGTGACTATTAGCATCAAGGAAACGGTGAAACCTGTCCGCAAGATACGAGACGTAAGTCAACTGTCATTCTATTACCAAAGCCTTTTCTTAAGCAGCAGAGTACTGTCGAGGACATCCCTACGACTGAAATATGACATTCTTACCTAAAATTGGACCAAGTAAACTTCAGTGCTAATTGAAAGTTCTGGTCTCCTTCATGTTGAATACCGCTAATCTGTTTGATCAGGTTCTTAACCTCTTTCTCAGTCTCTTTCTCGAATTTGGACCAGTGAGCATGTGACATTGTTGCAGCTAATGTGAGTTAACAGACAACCTGAAGTTCAATTAGGGAAAGTTACCAACGACCAAGCTACACTAATTTAAACCTGGATTTGCGATGCTGAATTATCTAGTATTGCTTAAAAAAACATTTCAGCTAGCTAACATAGCTAGCTTGTCGCGTAGCTTTTGAATAATTTGGCTACAGCACTGTACTGTCATTGAAAAGACATGCAGCTAAGCCGAAAGCTAGACTGCTAACGTTAGCAACGAGAATGCTCCAGTAATCTAACTTTGGCAAAGGATAGCTAAGTCGCATTACTCGAAGTAATAATAACGAAACAAACAACGAAATTCAAATCTTTTTTTGCATTCCCTTTTGATGTCAGAATAGCCAGTGTAGAAATAGCCTAATTTGTTTCAAATCTCCGCCGTTAGATTTGTATTTTGTCTTCCTGCAACAACGTCCGACCACTCCCACCGCGAAACTGGTTGGCTATTCAAATTAGGTCACTGAAATTGGGCACGTTCCAATTTACAGATATTTATTAAGTCGGAGATCTCATCCCTTCTACCTCCATCCCGTCCTCATCCCTTTCCCAAAATGGGAGGTTTACAAAATAGTTTTGTTAATGGACAAAATCGCAGGCAGCTTTTTAAAATTTCTTTTTTACATATCCTAATTCTGCATTAAAAAAATCTTGCACTTATGTTGTTGTGTCATCTGTGTATATGGCTAGAGCATTAATAAAATGTAAATTAATGTGTCGAATATACTATTGGGCCAACGCCTTTACATTTAACGCTTTGAGCTTGGTGATAAGGAATAGCCCAGTGGTTCACTATTGTTGCAACTTTCTACGGTTGCTTCTTCACTAATACAACGTACCCATTCTTACGGTCATTGTCGGAAACTGAGGCCCCATTGTCAGCCTCTCATTACCTTGCTTTGTTTGTTACCCACGCGACCGCAACGGAAAACGTGACTTAAACAGGAACCAACTTCGGACATTCATGTAAATACTGTACAATTCATAGTATAATTTGCAGTGTGTAAGTGTGTTATTATGGGTTGTAGACGTGTTACAGAGCCATTACCGTCACACATAATTATCCATCTGGAATCTAATCAAAGCGCCCCAAAGCTGAAAAAATCCGACCCAGGATACAAATCATGAAAATTTGAGACATCTAATTCTAGCCAATTAAAACAGAAAAAACAGGGAGAAAGAAATACACACATCCCCAAACAACCTGCTGCAGATTTAAACGTCATTGTGACTGGGATCATGAATGGTGGAGGTCATTGACTGGTCAAGATAGAAAAAAATGTTTACAAACAAATGTTTCTTGTTGGAAAACCACGTGCCCACGTTTGGGCTGTTCCCTGGCGTCTCTTTTAGATTTCATTAGTCAATAGTCAAACACGCTCACTCAGAGAAGTTGTTTTGCATGGGCCAATGTCGTGTTGGTGAACATTTTATTGTATGGTCTATCATTTGTTAGCTCCAGGCAATGTAAAGCAAATTAACCCAATGAGAGCATATGACAAAACCAGGTGGAAAAGGGAGTGTATGCAAAAATGTCACATGCTGTTTTGATTTAGGTCAATGGTCATATACAAATTTCACGTTTGGTCTACTAGGAATTTCTGCATGCAAATCATCACCGTCGAGCCCATGCTTGGTTTGGCATTGTCTGTCTTTGGGACTAATTGAAGGTGACCATTTGAATATTACTGCCTTTTTAACTGTCTAAATGCCCCGACAATAGACTTTCAATGTTTCCCTAACCTCGCCTCCGGCCTAGCCACGATGCACATATTTGGTGTACCTCCAAACGGACACTTCAGTTTGCCAGGATTGCCAGTTTAGGGTCAGGACAGTTTAATTTCAAGACCTGCCCCCGGGACCCTCCATAGACCATTTGAGGGGCGTGGGCAAAAGGGATTAAAAAAGTATCGTCTTATGCATGCAGGCAGCACAACGGACGCGCGTCATTCATTCAAAAGGACATGCGTTGATTATTATTCTTCATTTTGTTTATTTTTTATGTTTAAGCCGTAAAACCTTTTGACAACTGTACTGTACAAATAACACACCTGCGTTTTGAATGTGTGCTGATGATAGAAACTTGCTGTTTTGCTGTGTTTGGCCGACCAAGCAATGACCACCTCGGTTACAATCAGTGGATTTTTCTGTGCAATTCAAAGGTAGGTGTGGTACGTTAGTCATTGGCCAGTTATTAGGAAGTTGTCAAAGCAACCGGAAATGAAGCGGCTATAAAGCGGTTCAGATTAATCTTGGAGGAGTCAGTAAGCCTGTTAAAGCTGTAAAAGTAAGTAGGGTAGCCTAGTGGCCAAAAGGTTACCCTACCTGAAACGTTGCTGGTTCTAATCCTTACTATAACCTTAATTGCTCCCAGATTGTTGTTATAAAAAATAATGTGTTCTTGGCATACTTACCTGGTAAAATAACAAAAAACACTCACACAAAAATAGGAACATGGTAATATGAGTCAAAAGAATACATGTTATTACAACTGCACTGATATCTGTCAGATATAGGGACAAAATACTTCGAGATCTGTGACTTTATGATTTATTTTTTAGTATGTTTTCAAGAGAATTTAAAAACAATTTACATTTGAAATATTGCAGATATTTTCTGGTGAAATTTAATAGCTTAATGATACATATTATTATTTTAAATATATAATGTGAGCCTAATACACATTAAGAGAAAGTTATTTTATGGCTTGTTAATAAACAGTCCCTTAAAATAAAAGTAAAAAAGAGAAATGCCTTAATGCTGTCTTGTTCTGTGAGTCTGGGTAGTTTCCAGTTTCAAGGTTTATTTGTCAGATTCACTGAACAGCACATCATCTTCCTGTACATTTACATTTTTATGACATGGCACACGACAAGCCTACATAGTGAGAGTTAAGGAGAAGACTATATTACTATGAACACCTAACACCAGACAGAAGGGATACAGCAAAGCTATTATCCACCTTGACAGTGAAAGATGCAGTCTGAACCTTTTCTGGCATGATTTGGTCTGGATGTGTAATATGTTGTTTATGTCTAATATACACAGTCTAATATATTCATGAAATCCCTATCAAACATGTTACCAATGACACTCCAAGTTTGAAAGCAAGTGTTTTTGATTCATTTTTGGGAAAATCGGACTGTATGTTTACTTTTTTGTAGTTGCTCCTACGCTGTACATGACACGATTTTCGGAGACTTTCACTAGCTATATATACAGCTGTGTTATACACATTTTATTCCAGATTAAAAAAATCAAGTACAATAATGGACACTACCTGAAACAACATGTATGACTTGGCTTGCTTTTATTTTGAAATGGAGGCTGTAGTGTTTTATCTTTAGCATTCCAATGGGCGTGTCTGAATATCGTCTACAAAACTTTAATTCTGGTGGCCTCAACGTTGAGAGCGGCACCAAATCTCCCATGAGCAACACGAACTGTGTTTGTGAGAGAGGGAAATGACTAGGAGGCAACAGAAGAAATACTTAATCGTAATTTTAGGATATTCTGTGTTACTTCTATTAATTCCGTATATGCTTGACTACCGGAGTAAATCAGCGCATATTATCAAACATGGAACGCAACAGCGGAGGTGTCCCGACCTGGAGATGTGGAATAACGGAGACAACACTACGGACAGCATGGAGGAGGCGCGAGTCAACCGGAGCCTCTCTAAAAAGACGCATATTTATTTACATGCTACCTGGAGGACAGGCTCTTCGTTTTTAGGGGAGTTATTCAACCAACATCCTGATGTATTCTATCTCTACGAGCCCATGTGGCAC
The DNA here is from genome assembly GCA_016801105.1 of Esox niger. Lineage (NCBI taxonomy): Eukaryota > Metazoa > Chordata > Actinopteri > Esociformes > Esocidae > Esox > Esox niger. Next base: position 11,106 of record JACXGJ010013507.1, on the reverse strand, counting down.
ATATGGCAAGCTCTTTATCCCGGGGACGCAGCCAGTCTGCAAGGGGCAGTGCGTGACATGATGGAAGCATTATTCCGATGTGACTTCTCCGTTCTAAAACTATACGCAGGGACCCAGAACATCTCCACGGCTTTCATATTCGGATGGAAAATGAACAAAGTGATCTGCTCGGAACCTCTGTGTGATGGGCACAAGAGAAATGAAGTGGGTTTAGTTAAGGAAGACGTCTGTGGAAGGTGTCAACGGAAAGATATTAAGGAGTTGGAGAGGGAGTGCAAGAAGTACCCTGTGGTGGTAATCAAAGGAGTGCGGGTTCTAGATATCGGTGTACTCATCCCGTTAGTGAAAGATCCTGCCATAAATCTCCAGGTCATTCAGTTGTTCAGGGACCCTAGAGCTGTACACAATTCACGGTTGAAGTCGAAACAGGCACTAGTCAAAGAAAGTATACAGGTACTGAGGAGTAAAAAACAGACGGAGAAATATAAACGACTACTGGTGCCAAACAACAGAGGGAACAGGGCTGATAGTTATGTTTCTAGCGCTATGGAGCTCATATGTGACAACTGGCTGAACGATATAATGCTGATCATAAACGCGCCGTACTGGGTAAAGCGGAATTACATTAAGATCCGTTACGAGGACCTAGTTTTACACCCCATGGAGGAACTACAGAGGCTCTATCGCTTCTCAAACCTGACCTCTTTCCCGGCCATGGATAAGTTTGTGTTGAACATGACGCACGGCAACGGCTACTCTTCAGACAAACCGTTTCTCATATCGTCCCGAGACGCTAAAGAAGCCATCTTCGCGTGGAGAGAGCGGTTAAACGTTGAACAGATCGGTGAGGTGGAAGCCTACTGCAGTGAAGTCATGCGACAACTGGGCTATCAGAAGAACAATTTGGATGAAACATAACAGAAGTGATTTAGATAATAGAGGTAAGCTATGTGTACTGTCTGTGGAGTGTAGGGTAGATCGGTGTTGTCAAGAATTAGCCCATGGCTGTGGTTATGAATTGCTATTTGTTAAATACTCTGGTCAGGTGAATTCATATAGGAATTTATGAGACAGATTAATAATTATTAGGAATGATATCTGCTTCAGGATAATATATAGCTAGCAGTCTATTACCGGACCCTAGTTACTGTTGCCTATTGCTGGATAATGTATAACAGGCGTTCCTATCATGGAAAATACATGATTGTTTATTTGCCTATCTAGCAATCTGACCTTATCACATGTTCTCCTGTAAGCTCTAGGCTACATTCTGCAGGGAGCTTTTTCGGTTACTGGAGTAACTAGATCGAATCTATAAACCGGTGAGGTGAACAATCCGTCATATCGTCAAGCAGTTAACCATGATTGCTCACTGGTCGTTACCGCAAATTAATGTTTTCAGTCAAGTGACTTAGTAAAATAAGGGCAAAAAGTGAATATTATTTCTGACCATTTGCTGTACTTTTCAATACCAGGCTTAATATGAAGTGATGGATGAAAAAAACAGAAACATGCATCATTCCATTACTCTGATTAAATTGTAGATGGCCTGAATATTACTGTGATTTTAATTTGGGATTAAGCATTTAAACTCTTCATGGCCTGATCAGTAATTATTCCCAATTCCTTTAAATATGTTTTAGTAGAAGCTATGGAACTGTCTGTGGTCTTACGAACATCCCTGAAAACATAGGTGAAAAAAAGATACTTGTAAATGTAAGAGACCTGAAGCAGGACATCAAAATAAGAACAATGAAGAAGTTACACTCCAGACTATAAACAGAATGTTGCGTATCTGTGGGGAGGGAATATCCTGCGACAGAGACGTCACTAGAAATTAATGGATGAGGGGGCTAATCTTCGTTTTGTTGGTCTGGGCATACTCCTCAAAACATGTTTTCATTAGTATTAGTATATACAACGAATTTAAAATCTATCAAAATAAGGTTATTTTTGGTCAAGGTTGGTTAAAGTAAACATCAGTTTGTGTTAGGCACTGATCTAATAAGACTTAAATTCTATCAAAATAAATAAAGAAATGTCACTTTTCACTGTCTATCCAGCTCAAACAAAAAGCACAAAAACGTCTGTACTATGTAGCCAAAATACTTTTGTCAACTATAATTTATAGAAAATGAACATCCACATATTCTGTTTCTAAACATGATTCCTCTGAATTATTCTGGATCATTTAAAAACAGATCTAGTCATTAGCCCGTTCATCTAGGAATGAAGTCATAAAAAATATTATTATAATTTATAAAAATATACTTTTAATAACTGATTTCCCTTCCGCTGAACGGAATACGTGGCAATGCGTTAACGTCAAACCCTAACAAACTCTAATCTATGAAACACGCACAGTTTTGCAACTGTGTTCTGTTGAAACCGAAGAATTGAACGTAACCAATCTCGAACCCCTATTGTTGCCATATTCAACAGCAATTTTGAAAAACGTGTTCTTGAACTGAGTAATCATTTGATGAAGTAATCAAGGATTATGATGATTATTAGTGACATACAAATGTCAGCTAGCATGTCATTAATGATCATTTTTAACATTTCAGGAAGTATAAAAAAATTTTCAGTAGTTGATCAGTGACAAAAAACACGACATCCTATTATCGGCCACCTTAATATTTTGTTGAATTACATTATAATTGCTTTTCATTTGCCTTACAAATGACAGATCTTAGTCTTTTCTGAAGTGTCTACTAGAAAATTGTAGCTTGCTTTTGTGCCTTCTGGTAAAGGAAAAAGACTGATCACTGTTATATTACATGAAGACTGATCACTGTTATATTACGTTAGGTCAGGTCTGTCCTGCAAGATGAATTTCACAAATTGCAACTTGTCTAAAACAATTTCCATACATGACAGTTTTAAACCTTCATACATTTCTATAAAAAAATGGTGGTGGGTTAGCTGAAAGGGTATATCTCTCATATCATCTTCATCCGCTTATCCATTGTCGGGTCGTGGGGGCAGCAGCTCCAGCAGGGGACCCCAAACCTCCCTTACCTGAACTACATTTGCCAGCTCTGACTGGGGGATCCCGAGGCGTTCCCAGGCCAGTGTCGAAGTATAATCTCTCCACCTAGTCCTGGGCCTACCCCGAGGTCTCCTCCTAGCTGGACATGCCTGGAACTCCTCCCAAGGGAGGCGTCCTGGGGGCATCCTTACCAGATGCCTGAACCACCTCAACTGGCTCCTTTCGATGCAAAGGAGCAGTGGCTCTACTCCGAGTTCCTCACGGATGACTGAGCTTCTCATCCTCTCTCTAAGGGAGATGCCAGCCACCCTTCTGAGAACTCATTTCAGCCACTTGTACCCGCGATCTAATTCATTCGGTCATGAAAGGGTATGTTTATTTGCAAAATGTTCTGCTGCTTTCCAGTGCATTTACATTTTGAAGTTAAGAGGATTTACTTCTCTGACCACTAGAAACGTCTGGTAATTGTGGTGGCCGATAGTAGGGAGACGTTTGCCACAATTTACTGAAGAGTGCTCGCGTCAGATGAGCGAGTTACATTCATCAAACTAAACTGAATAGTGCTGCCAAATGAACACGATTCTCTAAAATATCTATACAATTTCAAAGAAGTTTAAGGTGCGATGTAACAGTTGACCAAAAAAAAGAAATAACTGAATATATATTGACTGATATACTGATTAATTTAGGGGGGGGGGGGGCTAATTCTTATTTTAAGGGGTAAATCCCCCCCAAAAGAGGCCTAGTGACATCCCCGCCCTGCGCAATCAGAAGCGGGAAGCACTCAGAGGAAAAGGTCCATTCTTTGCGTTCCACTATATCATCTGTTGACACAGATTAGCATTTTGACTGCGATGCCTGTGCATTAGGATATGCTGTACGTACAAGTCAAGCTAGTGGAACCCTGTGGGGCCCCATGAAGGGACAGCCACACGGTGAACTTCGAAGAAGTGTCAGAGGGGTAAGAAGAACAGAAGTGCAAGGATGTTATTGTGACAAGCCTTTGTTGTGTGTCAGTCTTGAGGAACAGTTAATCTGTCATCCACACTGTGTAATTGAATGACTTCGGTTAGTTTAGTATTTAGTACATTGTGACTTAACAGAGTTCTCCAGCTCCAGAAATGATATTCCTATTGTTGATGTGTGAAGCATGGGGCAAGGGGATGTAGAAAGACCCCCCCCCCCTCTTTTAGAGCCCGATCCACCATTTGTTCAGCAAGATAAATGAATCCTTCTCTAGCAACATGCTGCAGATTGGTGGAAATAGAAGAGGAAATAGAATACATTTACAAGTATTAAGTGTACAGCTCTGGATAAAAAGTAGAGACAGTGGTCTCTTTACTTTAACACTTCTGTTCCCCACTCAAAACATTCCTTTTCAACTTTTTTGGAAAGGAAAGAAAAAGGTGCAGTGGTCTCTAAATGTTTTTCAGAGCTGTATGTATATTACAAGTGGAACATATAGATGTGCAGTGAAGGCAAATGCAGTACAAATGGCAACACTAAATGTGAAATAAAGGCAATTAGAGGAGGGCAGAACACTTACAGTAAATAAATATAGTGTATGTTGCAAGTGGGACAAATAGTTGTGCGTGTAGACACAAAGTATACACATCCTACAAATTTGTCTGAAAGAACAAACAAGCATTTGATTAAAACATGACTAAAACATAATTTATCTGAGTGTGTAATGCTGATATGGCTGAGGCTGTAGTATTGGCACAATGACAACCACTACATTTGAGGCGCGGTGATCCTAAACTGAACAGGCACTTAAGCCAAAATAATGACTGTATTGAACTAGACAACCAAATTACGAGCATTATCCATGCATTACCTGGGCCTCTAGGAAGACTTATATTGTGGTCTCATTCGGCACATTTCTACAGATTCTATGGACAGGGTTGAAACCCTCAAGACACTGGACAGGTTTGACGTGACATAACTGTACATTTCTGTTAGGAGGTCTAGAATCTATGGCACTATATCCGAATCAACTACGTACCGGTCAGTCAACCACGTAATATTTCTAAATGATTTCTTCATTTTGAACAATATAAAGGGACCTGCTATGGGTAACAAAATGACTCCTAATCATGCCAATCTGTAATCCGATCTTGTGCCATGTCAAGCTCTGGAGATGCTTCATTGATGTCATATTCCTTTTATTCCAGGGCATAGCAGAGGTACTCCAGGTGTTCCACTCCATCAACACAAGCAGTGAACATCCAGAGTTCACGCTTACCTTTGATGCACATAGAACAAGTTTTCTGGACATTTTGGATGAACGCTTCAGCCAACTGGGTTACACCGATAAATGGCTGTGAGGCATAAAAATATGACCCAGGACGTCAACCCGAACCATGTCCTCGCACTAACCGATGAATCCCGCGTTTCATTCGACACTACCCACTACACGAACAGTTCAACCATGTCAGAAAAAAACAAACACTGGCACGTCTTGAACTCTGACTGACAAATGGAAAATACATTTAAAGGACCCTTCGGGAAGTCTCCAGGGGTGCCCACGGTATCACTAAAACGGTAGGAAGGTCTGAGCTCCAAAAGTGAGCACCTTCCTTGACAATAGGCAGTTACATGTCAGTCACATGTCCGTCTACCCAATGGAATTTTTCCAAACAAATTCAATCACCCAATCACGGCAAGGCCATCAAGATTAAGATAAAACTGTTGTACCTATTCAGGGGTATTTGAAGTTGTATGGGAAAAAACTAGATTTTGTCAAAGACAATTTCCTACTGTAATATGTCCTGTTGATTTATATACCTGTTTAAGCTATCTAATTATGACAGATACCAAAGTTGTTTTCTAAAAAAAGTCACTGTAATTGCATACATGGGGCATCCCGTTTGTGAAATTTGCCCCTAACAGCTTCAGATGTAATTTTTTTGAATGTTGCTTATGTTCTGACCTGACTGGATTTACATGTATTCAGAATGTTATGACCATGTTTGACATGGTCTCTAGTTGGTTTAATTATTTCCACATCCACCATGGCCAAGTTAAGTCAAACATACAGTACCAGTCAAAAGTTTGGACACAGGCCCATGTATTTTGGGATGTGGGCCCTTAGACTGTCAGATTGAGGCAGTGTCAATAAAGCAGTGAATTGGGAGCATTAAGAAGCCTGTGATCCTGGTTCTTATATTTATATATATACATACACACACAAACACACAGTAAATACACACTTACCAGGCCACTCAATTAGGTATACCTGCTTGTTAAAGCAAACAGCGGTTCATGAGACAGAATTTGAATATAGATATTAAGTAAGATAAAAAGTATGTTTGTCATCATATCAAATCCAACTTGCCTGATATCTGGTGTATATGTTAATATTCACTAGTTTTGTTTAAACACCATATCCAAATAAGAATGGACTCATTAGACCACAGAATAACTGCTGCTGTTTAAATTATGAAGTAGTACTATAAAGATCACTGGGAATTTCTTTTGATTTTGCTCCAGATAGCTGAATAATCTATAATCTGGTTTCCTGATGGTACCCACACGTCCCATACCACTGCATAACCTCGATTAGCATGTTAGCAGACAGCATTACTGTTAGCTGAGTGATTTAGTTTGTTAGCTGACTGCATTACTATTGTATGTAACTGTTTGCTGACTGCATTAGATTTAATACTAACTACTCCAAAGGTTTTATATATAACAGTGAAAGTAATACTATAAAAATCACTACATAACCTCGATTAGCATGTTAGCTGACTGCATTAGCATGTTAGCTGACTGCATAAGAATGTTAGCACACAGCATTAGCATGTTAGCTGATTGCACGAGCATTAGCGTGTTAGCTGACAACATTACTGTTAGCGGCGTGATTTACTACTGTATGTAACGGTTTGCTGACTGCAGGTTTAATGCTGACTAAATACTCCAAAGGTTTTCTATGTAACAGTAGATATTCAGGATATCTCTGACCTCAGTTGGTGGTTGAAACTCACATTGTATCAAAAAATGAATGGACCTGGTGAACTAGTTATACCCTCCGCCATGACTTTCCCCAACCTTGAGTTATCAAAAAATACCAGCTTATTCTCATCTTTAGGACAAATTACTATTTTAATATATGCTTGTAAGATTTCAGTGGATTAAATTACCACAGTTACACTACAGTAAAGACATTTCAAGTAAATTTTGTTCAGAACAAGCTTCTGTCAAGGTACTCTATTTACATGAAGAATCCTAAATTCCATCGGGAAATGGAACAGGAGATTATTTCGACCTTCAACTGAGGGAGCGATCCGAGAGTTATAGAGGCTTCGTTGTTTAGGCCCGTTCCTGGCATCAGCGGGGATGGTGGGGGGGGGGCTGAGTTTGGACCTGCTGCACACTACTGGGGGTGTCTGGTGTGGAGGGATGGGCGGCTGCTAGCTGGGCTGGCAGTGACTGAATCACACCAACATGCAGCCTGCCATTCCACACTGTACAGGCCTGCTGTTGGATGACCGAACAGGGGGAACATTGTCTGAGTTAGTCAATGTGAAGAGATGGAGTCGCCTGGGTTCACCCTGTCACTATACAGGCCTCCTGACAAGCACAGCGTTCAGGCAGGGAGGAGGGGGGGGGGGGGGGGGGGGGGGGGGGGGGGGGGGGGGGGGGGGGGGGGGGGGGGGGGGGGGGGGCAAGTCCAGTCTAAAACCACAAGGCCTGGAAACCATCACCAGGCCAGGGGGAGAGACAAGGCAGGGGGGCCGACACATCTCTGTCTGCACAGCTGTCTTATTACGACAGCTAAAGGCAACACTGTTATTTTTGTGGGGTAAGGACCTAAGAGACTTTTCCTTTAATTTTCAGGGGAATGGAGAGATGAACCAGTCTGCCACAGCTGGGAGTGTATCCATGTTGCAAAGGAAAGAGTGTCTGAAACGTAGACTGTCTCTTCAGTTTGCATGATCTGGAGTCAGTCAGCAGCCACACAGAATACGTTAGCTTCCTGACACACCATGGGTAGGTCGAGCCCTTCTATCCTATAGGCTACCCATTCCGTCCTATCGTCCCATTGGTCAGCATTGTGATTTTACCAAATCGGGCAAACCCTTTCTGTCCACTGGCCAATCAGCCAGGATGTTTCATTCCGTCCCGGTCATCGGCACTAATCCCTCTTCAATCCCCGGCCGAGCCAGGAGGTAGGGTCATTATGAGACTTTGTCTCAATCAAGTTAAGGAGCTAGTTGGCTGGGCCAAGTCCTGTCCTGGCTGTGCTGGGTCAGGGAGAAGGCTAGCCATATACATGACCTTCGACCTGAACCGTGACCTAGTCCAACCAATGAGACTCAGAGGAGACAAGCTGAAGTAGAACGGCTTCCCCAATACATCCATCCACCATTCACCATACCACAGGAATATAGCCAGTTGCTCTGTTACTCACGACTCTCACATCAGTGGGAAATACCATGCAGAGAGGACGGCTGATGACTCAATCCAGCCTTCACCAGGTGTAGAGACAGAACAGCTAAACGCCATAACACAAAGCCTGTATGAGGGGCAAACCCCATGCTACTAGACTCTATTCACAAGCACTGCAGAGAGCAGAAACTGCTGGACAGATGCATCGGGACTTTAGTTAATGATGTGTGTCTTCATGGCATTCTCTGCCTTCTTGGAAGTGGGATGTCAGTTTTGTCACCTTTTGTTTTGGTGTGTTTCGATTGTTTCTGTGATGAATAGAAAAACACAACACGGTGGAAAGCTATTGATTGACAAGATAATAAAGAAACTACAATAAAGACATTGGTGTGTTAGTGTTGATCTTCTGGGGATTACATAGCTATATTATTGACACCATTAAGACTTCACAATTAATAATAATGATGATACTAGTTGGACTAAACAGTGATAATACTATTAGGCTTACAGTGATAATAATGACTGTAGTAGGACTACAGTTCTAATAAGAACGACAATATTAGGACTACATAGTTATAATAATAATAATGATACTAGTAGGACAACAAAGTTATAATAATAATTACACTGATAGGACAACTTAGTTAATAATAATAATACTAGTCGGACTACACAGTTATAATAATAATAATAATGACACTTGTAGGACTACGTAGTTATAATAATAATAATAATAATGACATTAGTAGGACTCCATAGTTATAATAATAATAATAAATGATGCAAGGAAGGAAGGACTACATAGTTATAATAATAATAATAAAAATAATAATTAATACACAAGGAAGGACTACATAGTTATAATAATAATGACACCAGTAGGACCAAGATTACTAAAGGACTTACAATTGTAATTTATTGACAGATCAACATGCAGAACATTGCAAGTAAAACTTGGCAGCCATGTGTTGCGATTGCAGACAACAGTTGCATTATTATAATGATATTTACAGTAAGCTACGTGACAATAGGTCTAAGACAGACCGACAGACAGACAAAGTGAAGAGAAGCCAGAGGGATTCTCCGACTATACAGAAGCTTAACACAAAAAGTGCTCACCCAGGGTCAGATCCAGTTCATGTACACATCACATATTAATATCTGTAAGGCCAAAAAGATCCTAGATCTGTCACCAGACCTTCTAACGAGAGTACGGGCCTGGGAGAGGGAGGGAAGGAAGGACACGTGACTGTGGTGCTCTGAGGCAGACTTATTGGGGTCAGAAACGGCCCCCTATTCCCCGTGATAGGACACCACTTCTGGGAGTAAGGTGCCCTTCCGTGTCAAAGGGCACGGTCGTCAGTCCTGCTCAGGGTCAAAGTGCCACACGTGTGATCTTCCGTTTCTTTCTGCAGCCATGCATGATGAAGCACTCCTCTGGATCCACGGGTAAAGTGCAGTGTCGGTCTCAGCCCTGAACCCTCCGACCCACAGCTCAGTACTCTTAGTGGTAAATCGGGCTTCTCCAAAAAAGCTGGGTCTGCTGTCAGCAGCTGTTCTGGTTCAACATTCATATAGTTTCCGCTTAATTAATATTTTAAACAGGCATTCTAAGAAAATAATGGCTGTCCTTTCACAATGAATACACAGATGAAATTAACATTTGGGAATCTCCACAATTAATCCTGCCTTTCTATACCCAGTGTGTAGGGGGAAGGTAGATTGACATCATTAACATGCAAGCAGGCATTCTGGGGTTCACACAGTCAGCTATCTAACTAACCGGTCAACCAACTAACCAACCGATCGGCCAACTTACCAACCGGTCAGCCAATTTACCAACTGGTTAGCCAACTAACCAACCGGTCAGCCACTTGCTACCCAGGGGGTTATAGATTAGAGGACGGCTTTCTGTAAACACAGTGGTAGTTGAGTGCGCTTTTTAAAACACTGAGCAGGCCAGGGTGCCGGGGCTTTTACGCTTTTAGGCTATTCCATTGGCCAATTGAGGACCAATCAAGCACACGTGAAACTTCATATCTTCAGGTTGTGATCAGACCTTCTCAGCTAAGTTTTATGCTTCAAACTCTGTCCCAACCCTCCTTATAACAGGTCAAATACCCCATAACCCTGTAAATACCAAATAACCCTATGATTCCCTAAAACCCTGTAGAGCCATTACCCTCTATAACACTCCAATCCTCTATAAACATATAACCTTAAACACTACATAACCCTTTATAACATTACAACCATATAAACCCCCAACCATTTATAAACCTATATATCTCTATAAACTGTAAAGATCCCCAAACCCTCTATAACCCCATATAACTGAGCTGAGGCTGCCTCCATAGTATTCCCAGTGTTGTTCACTACTTCTCAACAGTGTTGTTCACTACTTCTCACCAGTGTTGTGGAGACAGTAGGGAACAGTGGACCTTCTGAGAGGCAGCCAGATTCTTTTGACGTCATACTGTGCAACAACACTGCTGTCCTCCTCTCCTCACAGCTGAAACAGGGACAATGTGGCTGTGATCCAGTCCGCAACCCCGCCTTCCTTAACCCACGCTATTATACTGACATACAACCCCACGTCCCTCCCACCCCTTTATACTGACATACAACCCCACGTCCCTCCCACCCCTTTATATTGACATACAACCCCACGTCCCTCCCACCCCTTTATACTGACATACAACCCCATGTCCCTCCCACCCCTT
>JACXGJ010013506.1:0-16151 GCA_016801105.1 Esox niger | reverse complement strand
GTGTGTGTGTGTGTGTGTGTGTGTGTGTGTGTGTGTGTGTGTGTGTGTGTGTGTGTGTGCATGGTTTGTGACCTAGCCAAACAGTTGCGGGGTGTGTCTCAGCTAAAGTTGGTGTTTTATGACATCACATATGTGCGCAGCCGCTATTTCCAGAGAGGTGTCTCTTGCTCTGACGTCAAGAGGTGGAGAATAGAAGGGTTTTTTCCTCTCTTCTGTTGCACCTCATTTGAGGCCTTATAAATCAGGTCTCCACCTGCGAACAGTGTTCACAGGCCCCTGGACACACTGACAAGGAGCTCATTAGAGCCCACAGCCAGACCCTCGGATACCTCTCAAGGTGTGTGTGTGTGAGTGTGTGTGTGTGTGTGTGTGTGTGTGTAAAGACTGGTCAGGAGCACCCCTGCAATCGCACCCCACCCCCCTTTCACTAAAGCTGTTCCCCATCTGTTCATAAAATACGTTCAATACCTGTGTTTCAGCTCCCAACAGGCACTGGGACAAGTGCACTCTGACTTGAACCTGCACAAGAGATTGAGTCTTTTCCCTTTTTTAAGGGATCATTTCGCCTCTCTGCCTGGTTAGTTTTCAGTGACTGTTTTCACACATAAAGTGAAGGGCCTGGACTGGATCACTTCGGACTGCCTCACACATAAACGGCAGCGGTGGCAGTAGCTCTGTTCTAGTGACTGTTACACTACATTGTCAACTGCAGAGGGGGAGTAGAAACAAGACCAATCTCTGTGAGCTCAGTGTGCCGAGTGTGAAAGCTAGCACCTCGAAGACCGAAGCGTGGACATCGAAGACCAAAGCGTGGACATTGAAGACCGAAGAACCACATCTCGTACCATCAGTATCTTAAATCACTCTTGTCGTCAGAATGTGTTTGCCTTAAGTTGTGTCGTACTACAACTCGTCATTTTCGGTGCTAACAGGCTTTTTTTTGATTTCCTACGAGCCAGTTAGCCGTGGGCCGACCTAGCAGTCAGGCATAGTGTGAGGCACAGCTGCAACTTTGGGGCACACTTAGCATGTGGAGACATGAACCTCCCTTCTCACCTCAGACCAGAAACCTTATTTCCATATTTGCTCACAAAACACAGCACCTGCCACCACGCCATCTGTCACTGACACTACACCTTCTGCAAGCGCTCACTCGCCAACCAAGGTGGCATTTCAGACTTTACAATCCAGAGAACTGACCAAGAGAGTAAATACTTAGTTAAGAAATTCTGCAAACTTTGCAAGACCTTTGCAAAATTCCACTTTCTTGGGTTTCTCCCTTACATTTCCTCTGCAGTCATTTAAATGAAGTAGACGACCTACTGATGCCCAAATTTACAAGATTTAAACCATAAAATTACACAATAGAATTAAAAAGGGACGTTTTCACCAGAATATGAGTTTGTCACATTTTTTAGGATAAAAATTTAAATATCATACAACCAACTGAAATTACCACAACCTTGATGGTAAAACTATGAGGGTGGGTTGCCTCAGAGAACCCGAGACGTAGAGGTTTAGGTGAGTGGAGACTGATTATGAGCCAGTAATGAGAAGCTGTAGCCAGCCCTGTCTCGTCTCTGCTCCCAGAGGATCTGCCCAGCAACCAGCATAGTATCAGTTCTAACAGAATTCTCGACCAGAAGAAAGGAGATCTTCTAAAGACCCTTGCCGAGGAGCAGAAACTGTGAAGTTTTCACATCTCGTTGGGGGTTTCCTACTCCTCCTACCCAGCTCCTCTGAGGGCATAGGTTAGTCGATAGGCACCTGGGTCGTGTTTGTCAGGGCAACAGAAAGTGTATGAAAGCATTTGAATTCTTCCATTTCGTGCTAAATTAGCACAACCCAGAAGTCCTCAGATTGTCTCTCTCTGTCAACTCTCATTGGCCTGTTTCACACCGACCCAGCTACAAGGTCTTGTTTTTATTTGACTTATTGTCTAGTGTCACCAGGCCTTCACCAGGTCTTCATCAGGCTGTCTTTGGTCAATGCCATTTGCTTGTAGACACTGGATGTGTATGGTGGATTATCTGTTGCGTCTCCCTCAGAAAGCGTAAACCTTTCTGTACTACTTGGTAGTGTTGTGTTGTTAGCTGTGGTGATTGCCCAGCATTTAGGATGTGCTTTGTCTAGAACAGCCAGGATCATTTTTCTCCAGCAGTAAATAAATAAAATGGTGGCAGTTCTCGATGAACTCCCCTGGTTTCTTCCCCATAATGAGCCCCTCTTCATTCCTCTCCTCCTCTTCTACTATTTTCCTCCATCTCCTGTCCTCTTTCTAAGGGGTAACCTGAAACCCGCTCCCTCGTTCCCGGGGCGGCCCAGAGGTTACAAAGGGTGATCAATATGTGCCAGAGAAAGTCTTTAGACAAGTGAAAGAAGCCGCATTTCTGGACCTTCCCCTCCTCCCTTCTCCTTTCCATTCCTTTTGCTGCCCTGAGGAGCAACAAGGTTAGGGGCCCTTGGCAGATAATGTTCTGTCTACTGACAGATACTGACACACACACATGCTGAGGGTGCACACTTGGTGTTAAGGAAATCCAAAATGCACCTTATATGGACTAAGTGGTAAACGTTACCCTGTTTGTAACTGCTGAGAGGCTTAGAAGGTTCTGGTTCTATCTGTTTTTCTCTCTGTAATTCAGGCCACTGTTTGGTGACAGAAGAAATGTAACTGACAATAACAAATCCTCTGTGTTTAGCTGTCTTAATCACATAATTAAGAAGATAGGGACTCCGCGTTGTTTTCTTTTAAAGCTCACATCTGACCAACCTGTGTGTTCTTCAACAGGTGGTGGATGAGATGGGCAACGTCAAGTTCTGCCTGGATGCAGGCTCGGAGGCCGGCGGGAGCTGGCTCAAGTACGTACGCACCGCACCCACCTTTGAGGAGCAGAACCTAGTGGCATGCCACCTCAGTGGAGACCAGGTGAGTGGCGCCTCCCTCCTCTTATGGCTACCTCAGTTCATTGGTTGGGGCTTGGAGTGGCACCTCCCTCTTCTAGGTTTTCCCCTCTCCTCCCTCGCCATTGTAACATTGTAAAGTACTAAATGCATGCAATCTGTAACGCAAGTACTCTGGATAAGAGCGTCAGCTGAACAACTGAAACATAAAATATTTAGTGGTTGAGAAGCAGACATGTCAGGTAGTTGATGGAGTGTCTGTTGTTCTTGCCTACCTAATTGTGATGACCTGTGGACTGTGTGTCCATCTCAGGCTGTTGTTATATCATCAGTGCAGCAGCATCTCCGCACCTGTGTGTGTGTGTTTGTGTGCGTGTGTGTGCGTGTGTGTGCGTGTGTGTGCGTGTGTGTGCGTGTGTGTGCGTGTGTGTGTGTGTGTGTGTGTATAAAGGCGGGGGGGTGATTCATGAGTATAAGAATGGTTCTATTGTGTGTTCAGAGGAAGTGACTCATGTTAAGAGGTAGGGCAATAATACACTGACACTCCTCCGTCTTGTAATCACTCCGGGTCCTTCTCTGGAAGCTGCCCTACTTTGCCTGTCCAAAAAGGAAGCCTGGAAATGGAACTCCTGCAGGAAGTCTGTACTCAGCCACCAGCTTGTGTGTTAATCTGCACAGTCATATGCTCTCTTCTTATAAGAGCTGTAAACTGTGCTACCATTCCACAGGCAATAAAAATCCCAATGATGAATCTGTGATAGTTGAGTAATGGAAATAAATACAGTTTCAAAATGTATAGGGACCTTTTCATTACAGTTGTGTAGTTGCATTCAGTATGATTACTAAGCAAATGATAATGGTTGGTATTCTCTGAGCTGTTTCCTTGTCTCTATCCTGGTCCCCTGTCTCTGTCCTGATCTGTTTCTGTCCTGTGTCTATGACACCTGTTTTTTGACCACTGTCTCTGTCCTGATCTGTTTCTGTCCTCTGTCTATGTCATCTGTCTTTGACCACTGTCTCTGTCCCCTATCTGTGTCCTGATCTGTTTCTGTCCTGTGTCTATGTCACCTGTCTTTGACCACTGTCTCTGTCCCCTGTCTCTGTGCTGATCTGTTTCTGTCCTGTGTCTATGTCACCTGTCTCTGTCCCCTGTCTGTGTCCTGATCTGTTTCTGTCCTGTGTCTATGTCACCTGTCTTTGACCACTGTCTCTGTCCTGTGTCTATGTCCTGATCTGTTTCTGTCCTCTGTCTATGTCACCTGTCTTTGACCACTGTCTCTGTCCTGTGTCTATGTCCTGATCTGTTTCTGTCCTGTGTCTATGTCACCTGTCTTTGACCACTGTCTCTGTCCTGTGTCTATGTCCTGATCTGTTTCTGTCCTGTGTCTATGTCACCTGTCTTTGACCACTGTCTCTGTCCGCTGTTTTTGTCCACTGTACTGGTTTAGGTCCAGTGGTTAAGATCCAGTGGTTTAAATTGTGATTTAGGTCGAGTGTTTGGTTCTCTTTGGTTTTTTGTCTTTACTTTATAGGCTTCCTTGCTTTGTGAGGCGTTGTTTTGTCTAGTGGCTTGCGGACACAACCTTATAATTTATTTACAAACATCACACACACACACAATGTAGAAATTCATAATTCATCGAACATTGTACTTTAGCACTTTTTTGATCAGCATGCACAATGGATGAGTATATAGAAATATGCACACGACAAGCAAATTCAAATACGGCGTTAACCTTTTAAAACACATGAAGATCATTTATTTACTCGTTTACTCCAAAGTCAGTGATGTTGTAAGGGTATAAGAAAATACATGGATAATCATGAATATTTAAATAGTTATGGGGAAGTACAGCGTTTTGATATTATTTCATAAAATGGGATAAAAATGCTTTAAGCGTTGTCAATATTGGACTAAGACTAAATGAATGAGTTTAATTTTTCTGTTTGATTAATTGATTGTGAAATGACTGGTGTGTGTGTGTGCGTGTGTCTGTGTGTGTGTGTGCGTGTGTGTGTGTGCGCTCTGTAATTGTCTGTTGTGTGTGCAAGTTTGTATGTGCCTGCACAAATAGGTAAGGCCTTCCTTCCTCAATAGGCCCCTGCCTTCCAGGGAGCCCATTGACCTCTGAACCCTACAGTCCTCATTTCTCAAGATGCTCTTAAGCTGCTTGTCATAACAACATCAAGTACAACTGAGCCCTGAGTCCTGCCAGCTCCTTCTGCTTGAAATGCCACAGAAAGCACACACACACTTTCTCTCTCTCTCTGTCTCACTCTCACACACACACACACAAATGTATACACACACACACTAAATTCATTATGAACCTGAAGGTTAAGCAAATGGAGCAAGTTAGGCAGTTAGCTTGGGTTGTGTGTGTGTGTGTGTGTGTGTGTGTGTGTGTGTGTGTGTGTGTGTGTGTGTGTATGTGTGTGTGTGTGTGTGTGTGTGTGTGTGAGTATTTGCGAGTGTGGTTGAAGACAGGGACAGAGACAAAGTTGTTTAGGAGCATCCCAGCTCTGTTAGGTTTCCACCAATGAAATGCACGGTAACATACAATTGCATGAGGCCTTTCCCCATAACCCAAAGCCTGTCCTCTGAAACAGAGCCGGTTCTGTCTGCAGTGCCAGGCTACTTAGCTCGCAGAGCGGAAGGAAGCTTTGAGCATGTCCCCCCTCTTGTCACACGGTACTCCCTTTTGTGTCTCAAGAACACCAGGCCTCCTACACCCCGTGTTGTTTGATCTCCCCTTTTCCCTGGTTTGATCTCTCCTTTTTCCCTGGTTTGATCACACTCTAGCGATAAATAGACCGTTGTGCGTGGCCGTGTGTATTTGCGTGTGCGTGCGAGAGTACGCATGCATGAGGGGGACAGTGGTGGATTATTCTGGACCCTAGTGGCATTGATGGATGACGCATATGTCCCCCGGACACTCGAAAGAGACGAGGAGAGGTCAAGACTTGTCTGAGAGCTGTCAGGGCAGTACTGTCACAGAGGCTGCTCATATCACAATACCTCACACAGACGGCTTCGAAAAGACATTTCCTACAGGGTATAATTATACAACTATTTTGCGTTGTTTATGTAAAATTGTTTTGTCTTTCCTACGATTTAATGTTGAATGATAATTACATTATATCCGTACGCATTGTGTAACAGTTATGATATTTTGTGGGCGGTGTTGTAGTAACTGCCTGACGATTATAACATTATTTCACGACTGTCGATTTGCTTTACCTAATTTCTAAACAGAATCGGCTGCTGTTCAGCATTAAATTGAAACTATTGTCTGAATATATTTTATGTTTTGAGGGGGAAAATCCGTGAATGAGTTAAGAACAATTAAACAGCCGAAATGTTGTATTTGGACTATTATTAAATATTATTTTAATAAATACATTTTTTTTAATCTTAATTGGGCCTGATATCCTCTGTCAAATTTTAGATTACTTTTTAATATGTCGGAAGAAATAACAGAATACTAAAGGAACAATGGTCATATCTATTAAATAAAATGCACTTACGTTATAAATACATTAACTATATAATATACTTTAGAAAAATAATATTGTTATTGTTAAACATTTATTATTATAGATAACATAGTCATGGTATTTTATTTCAGGCAATTGCGAGTTAAAATTGCACATTATCGAATTACTTTAAAGTTGAAATTCTTAAATATATAGGGCTCACACGATGCAACTCAATAAACAGTTTATACAATGTTGATACCAATTATTCTGAAGGTATCCAAATGTTGTATGCCCTTGTTTAGCCTACGTCTTTGGAACAAATATGTGTACTCTTGCACAAACTGTGAAAAGCATCTGGTGAAAGATAGCAAGTAAAAACAGGTGTAGCAACTTGTGTTCAAAGCCTGAACTAAAACACATTGCTCAGCGTTGTTTCGAAAGCCTTTAAAACACCATTGGCTGCGGTGCGACTTGCGCACCTACCTGCTTTTATCGTCCGCGTGTGTGTTCTTAAAAAGTATTTGACCGCGTTAGATACATTATTTTCATCAATAATAGATGAATCTGGTGGTGAGAGCTGAGACGGGGCTGTGGGGAGGGGTCTCCTCCGCAGATCAGTCAATCCTTTGGTTTGAGATAAGAAGGGGAGGAGTAGGCTAGTGGCCGTCGGATAACTCCGGGCGCTCGGAGGGGGCAATAGGGAATTACTAATGAGAGAGAGCTCACCTCTTCATCAAAGACGCGCTTACACAGACTAGAGAGTGGTGGCTTCAGCTTCAACCAGGGACGACACTCCGCTGCCTGCTTGCCTGTCTGGCCGCCTGCCTCATCTCTCTCCCCGGCCCTGCCTGCCGCCCCAGCCCCGGCCTCTCTCCTGTTATGATACTATGGGTTGTGTTGCCAACTCTACCGGGACACAGCTGCTGTTACAACTGGAAGCTCTAAGAACCGCGGCGCAACTTTCCCAACTCTACCAGCTTACGGAGAACAGCAAGGTCAGAGATAAACATGTCTATCGTAAATAGATAATAAAATAATAATAATAATAATGATACCGACAATAAATACATATTTTTTTCATAGGCTTGTCTTCTGTGAGTTTTAAAATATTTGGCCTAGCCTGTAGTAGACTACAACTCCTCGCTGTCACAACAGAGAAAAGGGCCGATAAAAGTATTGGATGAAGTTATAACAGCTTTACAATTCTGTTTGGATGTGTGTTCTAACCTCTCAGAGCCTACTGTTCTGCTGTTTGAAGGCCTGCATGTGAATGACATCTTTAAGTTGGTGGTGAGCGCCCCCATCTGTCAGCAAATAACTGGTTTTAAAACATTTCACTGTACATGTGTATTGTTCATTGCTTGTTGTTTGTATGGAACTGTACATGTTTGTTCTAAAATCAGCCAAATTTCCTATTCGATTCAAAATTTCCATTTGAAAGAGATTTGGTGATACAAATTTGTGATATTTGTATTATGCTAGTGTTTTGTCAGTAGGCCTACTTTGTAATTATCGTGATAATGTTCCTTTTCTGTGAAAAAACATGTATTGCAAACACAGTGGTTCTGTTTAAATCAAGTGTAGGCATACCTGTTTGAGACATGTTATATTTTTTAAGGGGCACGGTATGCATACAAGTTCTTGTATAAACAAATGCTCTCCCATAACCTTATTTGACGTAACATTTTGTTTCATTATCTAGGCCACGTTGCGTCCAAACAGGCCTACTAGCCACGGTCCTTTAATTGAAACCGTCTAGAGTTGCAGAATTGTGCTTTTGTCTGGCTCATTTAATTTACAATTAAGCCTAACCTTTTGCTCGTCGATCTTGAACACTGATAACAATGGATTTCAAAAGGGATTTTTAAAGCCTAGAGGTTTATTGAATAGATGATCTACTGTGGAAATTGTTATATTTTTATTTGTCTGTGATATTTAATACGTGTGTGTGTGTGTATGTGTGTATATGTGTGTATGTATAAATATATACATATATATATAATGAACTTCATATTTATAGAAACTTTATCCTAATAGTTTTTTTATGCGTGGATTGGTTTTCCATAATTTTCACATTTTGAATTATGAACAATGTTGCATGTATTCAATAAAAACGAAAAAAACGATGTATCATTAACATTAGCTGACAGTGGAAAGGATACTGTAACACGAGGTCATATTTTAGAAATGGAGAACCACAAATAAGCCCAATATTATATGTACGAATAATGCGCAAATACTAATTGTTATTAGGCCTGTTGTTCTTGGCAAACATTTATTGTTGTTATTGTTATTTCAAATAATAATAATAATAACAACGACCATATTGACCTTATCAACGGACTTGAATATTATTCGGTCGCAACAGATTATGGCTTTTGTAGACAGCTCCTAACTGCTTTTTCTTCCTACCCTTTTTCTTTTACAGCTTTATTATAAAGCTATTAGGGATATTGAAGTGGGGGAGGAGCTACTGGTGTATATGAAGGACGGAATTTTCCCCGAGGGATCGATGGCACCGAACCTAGAAGGTAAGATTAATGCGCATCATTAACGCATATTTTAAACAAACTCCAAACGAACATTCTGCGAGGTTTCCTTGGTCAATGCAACGGTAAACCCATCTTTCAAACAGGATTCAGTGAGGTACAGCATTGACTCAGTTGATAAAGATGAACCAAAATCACTGTTTAAAATAAATCATTTCAAATTATCATTGTACAAGGCATATGTGCTATGCTCTGCGCGTCTACTTTTGTTAAACAGATATTTTCTATAAGCTACAAATACAATTGCCCAGAGGTATTTTGCTTAATAAATAATAAATCAAATTTTCTAAAAAGTAGGGGTCACAATTATTGACATCAAAATGTCAGTACCTTTCTCCATACTTCACCTTGCAAAGCTTTAGGGCTGAGCCTTTCTCTAAAATGTGTTATGAGTTTTATGAGAACACACTGGGAGGATCGTTCATACAGAATCCTTCTAGATCTTTGATAACTTTGTCGCCACTTATTACCTGCCTTCTTCAATTCAAACAATTGTTTTTCAGTGGGTTTCAATTTCTGAGGTCTCAAAACCGAATACTAGTCAAAGTTCTGATAGTTATGACAAATTAATCATTTCTTTGTGGATTTAGATGTGTGCCTGGGGTTGGTCCTGTTAAGGTCAGCATGTGGCTGTGTTGAGCTCCTGAAATAGGTGTATGGGCCGATACATGTTGGTACTGGGTAAAGCTCATAAAGCTTCTGAAATAGGTGTTTGGCCGATACATGTTGGTACTGGGTAAAGTTCATGAAGCTGCTGAAATTAACAGTAGGCAACCAGGACCAAAGGAAGCAAATTAGCACAAGTACGTCTAAGACCCACAGCCACTATTTTAAAGTAGATGGGAGTTGTTTTCTGGTCATGCATTATTGTGTCCATAGAGCTCTCATCTCATGTCATCTGACCATTGGTTCCAATCCCTGTGCCAAGGCTGTCTTCACTCAGAACATTGGCCCCAAAAGGGTTCTTCTGCTTTCCCTATGATGTAGTCATTTTTGTTGCTGAAGTAGGCGTTTGGGGATTTTTTATGAACAGTTTATGTCCATCTTTATCAGTTTTGTCAATACTTTGTCCCTTCACTATATGGTTAAGTTACTGTTTTAAGGATTTTAATTTCAGGACAATTTAGTTGGTAATGTATTTCCCAAAATGAGTGATTGCCTTCTCCAATTAATCTTTCTGTGGTGAAAATAGTTTGGGCTACATATTACCCATGATATGGGTGTGTCCACTTCAGAGAGTTCAGTGACTTATTATGTGTATTTTTGGGATGTATTTGACCCCTGAAAATTGAGCTGATGTCTAGTATATACATCAAAGTATGTCATCATTCTTTGAAGACTTGTTGTTTCTATTGGGATGAATAACTAAACTCACCAACTTTTACTGTGGACATTGTTAACCTATATGGCCCTGCTAGACAGTTGGTGATTCTCAAATTTAAGGTATGTTACTTTTGATTGGTTAAACATTGGACTTAGAAGTTTGCAGGATCATAAAATAATTCTGTATTGCACATTCGTTTAAAATCGTTTCAGTGTCATCAGGATAATTTAGTGTGTTTATGTTGACGTACATATTTGTCCAGTTAGCCCAGCTGTAGTGGTATCACATTCCCAAATCACCCAACTTATGCTCTGGGAAAATACAGTTCTTATAGACATTGTTAAAAAACAGTACTTATAGTGAAAAATAGTACTTACAGGCATTGTTTCAATACCCTATTTAGATAGTTAAAATACAGTACTTACATAGTTAAAATATAGTACTTGTATGCATAGTTATAGTCAATGGGCCTAAGGCCATTTAATAGAGGTGTTACAATTATTTCAAGGAATGTATCTAGGGCTATTTTTTTACCTAAAAATGGATTTTATCATAATAATGTTTCTAGGGAAGGATTGGATATTGGCCTTGTTACCTCAGCTTGAACTTCCCACACAAAGTTACATGCTTCGGATTTGTTTTTCAGAAAGGTGTTTATATATATATATATATATATATATATATATATATATATATATATATATATGTTTGGTTTGGTCTAGCAGGCAAACCTGTTTTAGCGCCGACCCTTCTACCATTCTAAATGATTTAGGCCAACGATATTTCATTCTAGGTAGTTGTAAATTAGTTGTTACGGCATTGTGTTAAGGCAACATGTCAAAGAGAATTATTTCATAACCAGGCCTTGTCCATTTTCATCAAGGCTTTCCAAATTCTCTTTAAAAAGACAGGCTATTTCAGTTGGATGTTTCCACATCTTGGTCTTGGCACTAAAATAGGATTATCCTTCTTCTGGTCGTGGGCTGTAAAAAAAAGGTTGAGACAGAACATGGGCCATAGCACACACAAAAAAAATTCACAAAAACATACACAAAAAATTCTCTGAAAGATCCAAATGATTCCAAAAGAATAATAGAAATTGTAGAAAATAGACATGAGTGAGTCTTCTTAGGAGAATAAAAAACTGTGACTAGAGTATGAAAAATATTGACCAGAGCAAATTAACGAGAAGAGGAAAAGTAGCCTGTGTGTGTGCAAGCTTGCATGAATGCATGAGAGAATAGATGTTGAGAATGGAGAGGAAGAGCTTGGCGCTACATCACTCTCCTCGGCTGGTTTATCGGAGCTGGAATTTGGAGTGGGGCTTGAGGAGTCCCTGGAGACCTCACCCATGCTCCTAGATTAGCCGCTAAACTGCACATAATTGTGTTCCCCTACTTCTCCCGGAGAGCTATTAGTCTCTCCTTTATGAGCATGTCCCCCCCCCCCCCCGAACATTTATCCCCCTCTTTCTTTTTTTTCTGAGTGATACTGATAAATGAAACCCATAGATAATGGCGCCAAAGTTACGTTGCTTCGTACATCATTAATTTTCAATGAGGATCGCCCACTAGGTATTGGAACCCCAAGGCCGCCCAGCGGCTAAAGTCTCCCACCCAAGGTCCATGAGATGCCAATCCATTCTGCTTAGTGGTGTCTTTGCTTGAAATTACAATGTTACGATGCTAAGTTGGCAAATGTAACTGTAGCAAAGCTTGGTAGTTAGCTAACTGATTGACTTAGCCAATTACTTTTTGGGTTATTACCCAAGATTGACCCACATTTTCTCTCCTCTTACCTTAGTTTTGTCCAATTTTCCATTTTGGCCTTGTCACAACAACTCCACAGCAGGTACGGCATGGTCAAAGATCGAGACGTTTCCCTCACGCCTGTGTGATGACTATGGCCAATCCGTTTGGATTTTCCTCCACCTGCTCGCTCAGCCGGGCGTTTCAGGGTATTCACGCAAGGAGAAGAATGAATTCCCCGGAAAACCCCCGACTGAGCTTGCAGGCACCCTAACCTACCTGAAGAAGTCGCTAGAGTGCAACTTGACAAAGCCAAATTGTTTTGCCCTGTCCGGGATCCCCGGGCATTGTCACCATGCAGCCCGTTATTATTGAGTTGTTGCCTCCGAAACACTAGGATATTACTGAGGGTTTTGAGTCATTTAATTTCAGTTACTGGTGATATCAAGACCTGGGTGGGGTTTTTTTCCAAGTCCTTTTTGCCCTTCAGTTCTTATTTGATGTGTTGTCTGATTGGACAAAGCCTTGGTGTAATAAAACATGTAATAAAGCCTAAAACAAATGCTTTGTAAATCTGTTCATGGAAACATGTCACAGCCTTCAAAGGTGACACATGGAAAGAGCTAGACGCTGAGGTGTTTTAAGGTTGGAACATTAGCTGTTCCCACACAGTAAAACTCCCAGTTCCTTATGAGTTATGTGCCTATGGTGGCAGTGGTGTGTATCGAAGTTGAGTTTGAAGTAATTAATGACTTCAACCAAGAGGTTAATTTGTTCAAATCCCTGTTTTGACAAAGTGATGTTGCTTCACATGTCTGCCCTTTTAGTTTGTCTGGACATTGCCAGCCAAGTAAATGGCAGCACCCAGTAGAAACCAGGCGAACCGTGCACTCTAAGTCATTTTGAATCAACTTGTCTGCTGAGGTTTTCAGTGGTTCATAGTTGCAGTGGGGTGTGGTAAGGGGACCTCTGGGGCCCACTCGTCCTCATGGCAGTCCACACCGCTGGTGTGTTGCCGCTTTAAAACCTCTATGGTGGGGATGGGGGGGTAGCCTTACCCCTACCCCGCACGGCGCATTCTTCTTGGACAGCGTCCATCCTCCACTCCCCCTCTCTCCAACTTTGCCTGAGCTGCAAAACTTGGCTCGCAAGTCAGGAACCTGCCATTGCAGACCCCTGCTTCCCAGTTTTGATTAGTTTGACCTTGGTTGGGAAAATTATTACAAAGGCTATCAACCTGGAGAAGAATGACACAGGGTTGCCTATTGTTTCCTTTTCTCACTATAAAGTCATAACACAGGACACGAGGCACTGCTGGATGGCCAGTAAACAGCCAGGAGTTAGACCAGGCTCCATTTTCCATACACGCTACCTTTCACTAAAATACTGGTAGAGTGTTTTCTTTAAGCGTTTGAACGTGCACATGATTAGCTTGGACAGGAGAGTTGGAGGTAAACCCTAACATTGATTTGTTCCCGCCCTGTTTGAATGCTAGTCATTTCTGGTTGCTGTTTCCTTGTTTATAATTGTGTGTTTATTTTGGGATTATATAAGGATGTGGGCTGCTTAGACTTTTACTAACCTGTGTGTTTGAGTGTGTGTTTGAGTGTGTATACAAGTCTGTCATGCTGCACGTTTTTGTGTGTGCGTGTGTGTGTTTGTGCATGAAGAGGGAGTTAATCTAGTACTCAGCAATGTGGGCTGTTGTCTCCATGCCGAACGCACCTTTGCCAGAAAACCTCCAGTTTAGACAAATCAAAGCATTTTGTTTTGCAGACGAGCAGATGTACCGCTGTGAAGACTGTGACGAGCTCTTCACCTCCGCCCTGGAGCTGCGCCGCCACCAGAAGTATTCGTGCTCCAGCGCCGGCTCCCTGTTCGACACGCTCAGCAACGAGGACTTCAAGCAGGAGCGCGACGACAGCGACCACGAGCCCGTCCATGAATGCAAGGACTGCGAGAAGATCTTTCCCAACGAGTACAGGTGCAGAACACAATCAGGCACATACGCGAGTACACACGCACGGCGGTACGGCCAACTCTAAATTTATCATTTGGAAGTATCATCATAATCCTTATGGACTGTGTGTGTGTTCCGTGTCTAGTCTGGGCCAGCACATGATCGTGCACACGGAGGAGAGGGAGTACAAATGCGACCAGTGTCCCAAGGCCTTCAACTGGAAGTCCAACCTCATCCGCCATCAGATGTCCCACGACAGTGGGAAGCGTTTTGAGTGTGAAAACTGCGATAAGGTACAGCACACCCGGCACGTAAGTTGTGCACTCAAACACAGGCCTTTCTCCCTCCACTGCCTCACTGAACACTGACATTAGCTACAGTAGAGACTGGACAGAGGGGATAACCCGTCCTGTAGGAAAATGTCATTCGCAGTGACGTAATGGATCATCATTAATGGCTCACTTCAGTCAAACCCGCATCGCTGTGTTTCATGAACGGTGAAATGAACAAACCGTCTTTACTGTTTAAAACCTCCAACTACTACCAAGGTGACCCTGCTCACGAATATGTGCTTTCACTTTTTGTTAAAGTGTGTGGGCATGCTGGGACATCTATTAATGAAAACATTGCATAATCATTACTATTGCGGGTTTGAATGAATCCCAGCTCGAGTTGGCAATCACAGTACACAGCTATTACTAACATATTCATGTTGGTTTGTGTCAGATGACTTGACAATATCGTTGGTGTCAGTTTATTCAGCTTATCTTTTGGCTGGCCATAAACTTATGAGCTGGTTATGAGTGTCACCAGGTCACCAGTGCTAAGCAGCCATTAATGGGAAGCTGGAATAGAATGAAACAGATGCTCAGGTTTGGTCTAGTGTTGAGTCAGATTTATTACACGAAAGCAGAGGTGGGTTTTTCTTTTGTTTCTTGTGAGAATATATGACGGAAACAGTGAATTTTATTTGAAGAAATTATGATTTCCAGAATGTCTGCAAAACTTATGATATGGTTTCAAAGTGCAAGGACAAGTTACACCTGACTGTGATCATATTGTTACAAATATTAGTCTTGTCTATCCGGGCCGGTTCCTGTGTAATACCTAAGACATGAAACAGACAGGTGAACAGTGGTTACAGACCCTTGTCACATTACTTATGAGCAATTTGGCAATACAGCGACTGGAAACACTTTCATTTTATTCACATTTTTTTCTGTTGCCCAAAACGTTAATTTTTTTTACTGTGAGAAGCGATTATGTCCAGCTGTCTTTACTGACACATGACGGAAATACATTGTGGAACGCAATTATCGCATCTATTTTCAAGACGTGAACTCGGCAAATGTAGACAATCAGTGAACATGGGACCCTAACACGTGACTGCCATGAATGCCACGTTACCCGCTCGTGTGTTATTTTCCAGTACGTCTCGTCGTACCGCGACGGAGCGACTGTGACGGCCGACCAGAACTGTTTGATTGGCGTGTTTATGCATGCGTGTGTGTCCATGTAAACGTGTCGGCCGCCCCGCCTACCTGCAGGTGTTCACGGACCCCAGCAACCTGCAGCGCCACATCCGCTCGCAGCACGTGGGGGCGCGCGCTCACACATGCCCGGAGTGTGGCAAGACCTTCGCCACCTCCTCGGGCCTCAAGCAGCACAAGCACATTCACAGCAGTGTCAAGCCCTTCATCTGTAAGTCTGAGTCTCCGCCGCCTAGCCGACCCACATCTAGTTCTGCCTCCTCCCCGTGTCCAAAGGCCTCCTCCTCATCTTCCTCCTCCTCCTCTTCCTCCTCCCTCCCTCTCTCCAACCCCAGCCAGGGCCAGTGACAGTAGCAGACACAATCCCATAGGTCAGAGACAATTCCATGACCCCCGTCCCTTCGTCAGCTGCCATTTTGTTTTGCTTTTCCCTCCTTTTTTTCTTGTTTTTGTTATCCTTCCCCATCCTCCCTCTCTGTGTCTCTCACTCTCCCTGGTCTTTTATTGAATGGGAAACACTTTATTTTGAAAGTCCAGCTGTTAACGCTGGAGTCACTAGAAATGGTAACAATATAAGGGGGACCCTCTATTGGACTCAATGATCGATCTGCATTTAACTTGAGGGGGACTTTCAAAAAAGTGTTCCTTGGTGGTTTTCGTCTGGGCTTCTTTCTTTCTTTCCCCTGTGTGTGTGTG
>JACXGJ010013505.1:0-16249 GCA_016801105.1 Esox niger | reverse complement strand
GTGTGTTGGGTTGCATCACCAGTAGTGGGATTACCAGTGTGTTGGGTTGCATCACCAGTAGTGGGATTACCAGTGTGTTGGGTTGCATCACCAGTAGTGGGATTCCCAGTGTGTTGGGTTGCATCACCAGTAGTGGGATTACCAGTGTGTTGGGTTGCATCACCAGTAGTGGGATAACCAGTGTGTTTGGTTGCATTACAAGTAGATGGATTACCAGTGTGTTGGGTTGCATCACCAGTATTTGAATTACCAGTGTGTTGGGTTGCATCAACAGTAGTTGCATCACCAGTGTTTATAGTTGGATAACCAATGTGCTGAGTTGCCTCACCAGTATGTTCGGTTACATCACCAGTATGTTGGGTTGCATCACCAGTATGTTGGGTTGCATCACCAGTGTGTTGAATGACCCCAGCTTCTGCTGATCCAACTGAGCTATCAGAGCAGTCAGAGTCTAGCCTCCTCTTTTGTTCCTCACTATCACTGTCATTATGTTGGAAGCCTCGGCAAAGGGCATCTGCATAGGACATTGGTTTGATTATCAAAGGCTGGGAACATTCATTTTGTTGTCTTTTTGTAGACTTTGTGGCTAAGTCTTTTAGATCACTTTTGGTGGAATATTTCTGTTGACTTTCAGTTGACTGCTTTGGTTGACTTCTAGTAGACCCTTTTGGTATATTTTTAGTCGATACTTTTGTCGGATCTTTGGATGATTCATTTGGTAGATTTTTGGCTGACTCTTTAAGTTCATTTTTGGTTGAGTCTTTTGATTGAAATTTGGTAGATTGTTTTAGTTTACATTTGCTTGATACATTTGCTTGACTGTCAACTGATTCTTTTTGTAATCCTTGGTTTGGTTCTTTTAGTTGATTGCCAGAAACGGTAGATGTAGAAATACTACTAATAATACTCATAGAAGTGATTTGGCTTTCGCTGGTATGTACTGTAGTCTCTGTTAACTGACAAGGTGTGCTTCCTGTAGTAACATGACCTGGATCTGCTTTCAGGTGGTTTGGTTTAGGAGGAAATTTTGGTTTAGGTGGAAGAGCTGGTTTTGGACCAGCGGGTTTATTTTTCTTTGAGGGTGCCGGAGTTTTAAGGCCAGTCTGAGGTTGCAATTTAGCTGTGGAATCTGTCGTGGGTTTATTTGTGGTTTGATCTGGGCTAGGGAGTTCAATAGGTTTATATGTGGTTTGATCTGGGTTTGTGGGTTCTGCAGGTTTACCTGTGGTTTGATCTATGTCAGGGGGTTCAGCAGGATTATGTTTTTCGTCACTGTGTTGGGAAACCGATCCCACATCAGTGTTCTTGTGGCTTTGAGATGTTGACTTCCCAGAGTTCCTGTAAATCATAGCAGCCTTGAAATCTCCTTGACTAATGTTAACACCGCTTGTTTTCTCCAGAGAATGTAGTGCTGCTTGAAGATAACCTCCAACTACTTCCTCCTTGGGTTGCTGCTCTGTTGAGCTACTCTGTAAAGTCTTTACAGCCATAAGATATCCTTTTTGGACCCCTTCAGTGCCCTCTTTTTCCTCCATGTTCCAGGTTTCTGGGTTTTGTAGCTCTTCAGAACTTGAGGCTGCACAGCTTGCCACTTCACTATTCTTGCACTGTCCTGGTTCCTTTTCTGAGTTACTGAAGGAACCGACTGTGACAGTCTTTAAAACAGAACCACAGCATGTCTTGTTTTGCATGGAGGTCTGCTGAACCTGTAATTTGGTTTTGCAGCTTTTCTCTGCTTTTGTGTCAGTGATGCTCATAGAGGTGCCTTGTCCTTCACTTATTGGTATTGAAGAGGAAGGTTCTGGATCAGTCAGAGGCTCAGTCTTTACATTACTTTGTTGAGCAACAGTTCCCACATCGGTCTTCCTCTTATGGTTTGTAGATTTAGATTTTCCAGATTTCTTGTAGATAATAGCATCCTTGAAATCTCCTTTACTGAAGTTAACACCACTTGTCTTCTCCAGAGAATGGAATGCTGCCTGAAGTTGACCTCCCAATACCACCTCCTCCTTGTGGTCCTTCTCAGTTGAACTGCCCTGCAAATTCTTCATTGCTGCAATAAGATGGCCTTTCTGGACCACCTCAGTGTTCTCATGGCCCTCCATGCTCAAAGCTTCTGGGTCTTGGAGTTCGTCAAAAGCTGTGGTAACACAGCTAGCCTCTTTGATCTTGCAACAAGTTGCTGTTTCCTCTTCTGAGGTACTGGAGGTTGTTGTGGAAGTCTTTGAATCAAAGGATGTCTGTTTTTTCTGTGCAGACATCTGGTGCTGGTGGACTTGTAATAGTTCAGAGGTCTTCTCTGCCTTAAGTCCACTGCTCTTCAAAGAGATACGTTGTCCTTGTTGTTCTGAATGGCAAGTCTGTCTAGTGAGTTGCTGTTTCTCTTCAACCACATGTTGAACAGCTTTGACCTGTTTCTTTAGCGCCACCTGCTGCTGAGCCTTGGCTTCCATGGTGGCCTGTTGGAGGGTATAGAGGGCAGCCTGCAAGTGGGAGATTTCATCGTCCTCGTCCATCGCCTCGACCACGTCAGTCTGAAGGACAGTTTGATCCTTCTGTGATTCAGAGTGGACCGATGTCTCCTGAGATGCTGCGTTAGGGTAATGTGTTTTTGCTAATGCCTCAGCATCGCGCATTAGCATGTCCCTCAATCTCTGGTTCTTCACCCACCCTGTTGAGTGCATTCCTGTGCTGATGTCACATCCTGGCGAGACCTCTCTCTCTGCAGATACCTTACCATGGTTGGCTTGTTCGGGAAACATCATGACAGAATGGATGCTGTCACTATGAGTCATCTCTTTCTGCTGGACAAATCTCTGGTTGACTGGGAGCATTCTCTTTAGTTTGTTCACATTCACTGGGACACTATCTGGATCATAAAGCTCCATCTGTTCATCAGTTTGTTGTTGTTGAAGATGATCTGTGTTTGACTCAGTGGGAATGCTTGTCACAACATCAGTTTGTTTTGGGAGTTGTTCTTCCTCTTCTGGCTGAACCTGAAGATACTTCAAATACTCCAAATCTCCCTTCTCAATACAGCTCTTGAATAACTTGACATTTCCCTTGGCCTCCTGTTTGTAGGAGGCTGGGGTTTTGTGGTCCAGGAGACAGCTGATGGTTGACTTCATATCATCCCTATCCACTCCAGGAGTCTGTGTTTCAGGCTGTAGATTTCCTGCTGCCATGTCTGGGACATTAGTCTCCATCCTTGGACCCTGTGGAGGATGATATCTCTCTACCTTCCCGTCCGAGTGGTTGTACAGGGAATATACAGTCACTTCACTCCTTCCCTGTGCGTCCTCCTGAATCACCACTCCTTTCCTCAGTGAGCTGTCCTGACTAAGGATGTCCTCTATGAGCTGGACAACATTTGCCGTCCTGAACTCTTTGTCTTGGTTTGAAGCAAGGTGTACATGATGGACAGGTACTGTCACCATAGTAACCTCCACATTCCCTTGCTCATCCTCCTTCAGGTAAACCAACTGAGATTTCAAGGTTCCCCGGGGCAACAGTTGCAGTATGAAGTTCTTAACCCCACCCTCAGCCACCTGGTCTTCTTCCACCTCTGGAGTCAAGCCGGTGGTCAGCCTGTACCTTGCCCTTTTACCATTTCCTGTCTCGCTTGCCTCAATGATGGATCCATGAGAGTGGATGGCACTGAAGTGATAGAGGCAGTTCAGGGTGTCATTGATGCTTTCACACACTGTCTTCCCCTCCTCCCTGTTCTGGTGGTTAATCAGGTTGAACTGCGTGGACTCAAACAGCTGAGCTCTGTTCCTGACATTAGCTGATAATGCTAGCATGTCCTCCTGGATTCCGCTGTCTGGGCCAAGTTCCTCTGAAGGTGATGTGTTATTTTGGGTCAGTGGTTCAGGCAGATATGAGGGTTCACCACTTATGTTTATTGTTCTGAATGGATTTATTTTAAATGGAGATGTAGATTGATAGACTGGGCATTTTGGACTTGTTTCCCTGCGAACATCGGCTTTAGAAGCACACAGTGACTTCCTTTCAAATACTTGTTTGACTTTGGAGACACCCTCATGCCGTGGCTGGTCCTCAATAACCTCAGGGTCAATATTTATACTGACATTTCTCTCAGACTGTGGCGCCACATCAAGATTTCTGAAACAAACACTTTTCTTCTCTTTCTGAACTCTCTTACTGCTATCCTTTTCAAAGGCTTGTTTTCTCTTCTGAACGGCCCCCCTCTCATCCTCCAACACAATGACCTTGTTCTGGTTCACGAGGTCATCTTGGTTGGCTCTAAGGATGTTGACCTGCTGCCTTTCAAACAACCTTCTAGCAGACTTGACATCCATCCTTTCCATCATCTCCTCACATTTAGCATCAGTGTTCTTCCCCTGGTCTGTAGTTTTCTGAACCCTCACCTCCTGGTGGTCATGGTTATCCAATGGCTGCTCAAACAAGACAGATGTTCTCTTCACATCTCCCCATGCTCCAGCTCCAATCCCTGGCCCAATCCCAGATCCAACCCCAGCTCCAATCCCAGTCCCAAACCCAGATCCTTCCTCAGCTCCAATCCCAAGCCCAAACCCAGATCCAACCCCAGCTCCAATCCCAGGCCCGAACCCAGATCCAACCTCAGCTCCAATCCCTGTCTCGAACCCAGATCCAGTCCCAGGCCCGAACCCAGGTCCAATCCCAGCTCCAATCCCAGGCCCAAACTCAGATCCAACCTCAGGTCCAACCCCAGTTCCAATCCCAGACCCGAACCCAGATCCAACCTCAGCTCCAATCCCTATCCCGAACCGAGATCCAGTCCCAGGCCTGAACCCAGGTCCAATACCAGGCCCAAACTCAGATCCAACCTTAGGTCCAACACCAGCTCCAATCCCAGGTCCAAACCCAGATCCAACCCCAGCTCCAGTCCCAGGCCGGAACTCAGATACCACCTCAGCTCCAGTCCCAGGCCCGAACCCAGATCCAACCTCAAATCCTTCCATAACCCTAGCACCACTGTCATCTCCGAACATGGCAGCAGGTCCAGACCCAGCTCCAACTCTATCTCCAGCCACAGGTCCAACTCCAGCTCCAACTCTATCTCCAGCCACAGGTCCAACTCCAGCTCCAACTCTATCTCCAGCCACAGGTCCAAACCCAGCTCCAACTCTATCTCCAGCCCCTGCGCCTGCATCAACTCCAGCCACATTCAACATGTGCATTTTAGAAGCTTGGGGATCCTCTGCATTGATCTGGATACAGTTCTCAAATATCCACCGCCTGGACAGAACCTCGCCCTCATATCCAGTGTTGTCAACTGGGGGCGGGGTCTCTGAAGACAGCACCTCAGCCAGCTCCTGATCCACCACCCCATCCAAGCTGTCCAGACTCCTCAGCTCTGGGTGGGTGTGCTTCAAGAGCCTCCGCAGCTCAACTTTCTGCCTCTGTTGGTACAATGCTGACAGTGCCTCTTTGGATGGGGGAGTGGAAGAGGCATGGTGAGTCTGGGTGGGTTTTCCCAGACTGGGCGGAGTCTCAGGAGGTGTAGTGGATGTACCGGCTGGACCGTAACTTATTTTTTGGCCATCCTCAGCCATCTTAGACAGAAAGCAAAACGGGATATTTTCTTAATTGACTCCATCATTGAGGGAATTCCAAATCCAGTAAAGAAACATGCGTAAAAGGACAGCCATGCTCATTACCCATTACCCATACTGAAGGACTGTATATTATTTACACCCATACTGAAGGACTGTATATTATTTACACCCATACTGAAGGACTGTTGTATGTTATTTACACCCATACTGAAGGACTGTTGTATGTTATTTATACACATTACCTAATGTACACCGTGAGTTGCTGTAAGTTCTCTGGGACATTCCTTTGCAAAGATCCACAAACCAAATCGCATTTTATTAGCTGAACTTGCTCAACTCCAAGCATTGTTAGCTGAAATCACAATGTTTTATTAGCTCAACATCAAACATTGTGTTAATTAAATGCTGTTCAGTTCCAAAACATTATTACCTGATTTTCCCCAAAATATAATTTGTCGTCAATTGCAATCCTTAGTGAAATAAAATATTCACTGATAATATGGTTATAGTTAGTTAATACCGTTTCATACACCGATCAGCCATAACATAATATGCCATAATATGACCACCTGCCTAATATTGTGTAGGTCCTCCTTTTGCCGCCAAAACAGCCCTGACCAGTTGAGGCATGGACTCCACTAGACCTCTGCTGGTGTGCTGTGGTATCTGGCACCAAGATCTTAGCCGCAGATCCTTCAAGTTGTGAGGGGGGGGCCTCCATGGATCGGACTTTGTCCAGCACATCCCACAGATGCGCGATTGGATTGAGATCTGGGGAATTTGGAGGCCAGGTCAACACCTTGAACTCGTCGTTGTGTTCCTCAAACCATTCCTGACCCATTTCTGCTTTGTGGCAGGACACATTATCCTGCTGAAAGACGCCAATGCCTTCAGGGAATACTGTTGCCATGAAAGGGTGCACATGGATTGCAACAATGCTTAGGTAGGTGGTACTTGTCAGAGTAACATCCACATGAATGGCAGGATCCAAGGTTTCCCTGCAGAACATTTCCCAAAGCATCACACTGCCTCTGCCGGCTTGCCTCCTTCCCATAGTGCATCCTGGTGCAATGTGTTCTCCTCAGGTAAGCGGCGCACACACACTTGGCCATCCATGTGATGTAAAAGAAAATGTGATTCATTAGACCAGGACACCTTCCATTGCTCTGTTGTCCAGATCTGATGCTCACGTGCCCATTGTAGGTGCTTCCGGCAGTGGACAGGGGTCAGCAATGGGCATCCTGACTGGTCTGCGGCTACGCTGCCCCATACGCAATGAACTGCGATGCACTGTGTGTTCTGACACCTTTCTATCAGTACCAGTATTCACTTTTAAGCAATTTGAGCTGTAGTAACTCAGCTGTTGGATCGGACCACACGGGCCAGACTTCACTTCCAAAGTGTATCAGTGAGCCTTGGCCGCCTGTGCCAGTTCACTGCTTTTCCTTCCTTGGACCACTTTTGATAGGTTCTGACCACTACAGACTGGGAACACCCCACAAGGGCTTCAGTTTTAGAGATGCTCTTACCAAGTCATCTAGCCATCCCAATTTGGGCCTTGTTAATGACGCTCAGCTCCTAATGCTGCCCATTTTTCTTGCTTCTGGAATGTTCACTTGCTGCCTAATATATACCTCCCCCTGACAAGTGATAATAATGGTATGACTGATTGGTGTATTATCCCCTCAAAAATAACAAGAAGCAAAACACACTGTTACCTG
The DNA here is from genome assembly GCA_016801105.1 of Esox niger. Classification (NCBI taxonomy): domain Eukaryota; kingdom Metazoa; phylum Chordata; class Actinopteri; order Esociformes; family Esocidae; genus Esox; species Esox niger. The sequence continues at coordinate 8,964 of JACXGJ010013505.1, read as the reverse complement.
GAAACCAAACACAAACATAACAAAACTCACACGTCCATGCTAACTCTTAAAGTTGTTGTTGAACAGAAAACATTAATAATTACCTTGGTTGGTTTCCCCTCTCTCTTGCCAGGAGATGAACCTGCAGCCTGCAAGGAATATATCATTATCAGGTTGATAAGATAAAATAATAAATAACACAACATCTTCCGCTGTTCACAGCATTTATATAACGGGTTCGGTGGCTTTTAGTACCTGTTTATCATATATCTGCCTTGGTGTTGTCAGTTCTTTTACTACCAGGTTATTATAGATCTGCCTTGGTGTTGTCAGTTCTTTTACTACCAGGTTATTAGAGATCTGCCTTGGTGTTGCCGTGAACACTGGATCAAAAGGGCATTCTAGGACTGTGGAGTCTAACAGCTAGGTAACATGGTAGCGAATGGGACAGAAAATCTGTTAATCTGTTGAAATTGTTGACTCTGGGTTGCCAAAGCATGTTTTTAGCAATGGCAGAAGGTAGAAGAGCAGAGTTTTCTGTCTGGAAGCACTGTAGGTCAGGTCTGAAAACAAAGCACAAAGGGAGAGACCCAGACCACTGGCCCATCCTTATTTACAGTAATGGCCTGGAGCAATCAGGGGTTAACTGCCTTTGCCTGTGACAGAACAAGGTTTATCACCCTATCAACTCAGGGACTAGAACCAATGACCTTTTCTTTACTGGCCCAGCACTCTTGACCATCAGGCTACCCTGCTGCCTCGAATGTGGCTGTTATTTTTTTTACAGATAGCTTCACCAGAAATTTAGCTTAGCAGGTGGACAGATTATCTGGGGAAGATTCCGTTTACGGGATGGAATCCTGGTGAAGGCAGGTTATTTGGAAATAGTTTTAAGTTAAACCATATTTTCTACTAATTCTTGTTGAATTTGTGTTTTGTCACAAAGTAACATCATTTGAAATATGTATCATGATGTAAGATGACAAGTATTGTCTTGTGTTGGTAGATTATTAACAACTCTGTCACAGAGTTTGAACAGACTTATCAGTGTGAGAATGTATCTCCATTAAACTACACTCCGTTATTGCTGACCAGGACACATCACTAACGCTGTGTGAACGAACAACAGGGCAGAAGAGCCAGGATACTAACCATTGACTTGGACAGATACATTGCAGATATAGCTCTGACATAAACAGAAGTGGGAGGTTTCTCCTGTCCCGGATTGAAGGAGGTGCTGCAGTCTCTAAAGTCTGGTATTGACCTCCTCTTGTGACCTACAGAAACATCAGAGGGACAGACAGGGACGTGAGGTACATCCATGCGGTCAGATTGTCATTTCTGAATCCTGTCACACTGGCAAACCCTGAAACAGGCCCTTGGTATAGCTCACACAATCTGCAGATCATCCTGGGACTCATCCTGGGACTCAACCACTTTATTGAAATCTACTGTAAAGGAATGCTGAATAAATGTTCCTATATTTATCAATCCATTCCTCTCCAAACCTGGTTCTGCGGAACAACACTGTATTTCAAGATGAGCAGCTAGTGATGAACAGCTCAGTGTGAACATTCAACAGACAAGTGATAAACGAGCTGAATTAATCACACCTTGACTACATTTTCCGAATAGTCAAGTACTCAACTTTATACATTTGGTTGAAATTGGGAATATTTTAATGAAGACACATTCATTAGTAAAGCTACTTTTTGCAGAACACCTAAACTCCATTATATTAAACTTTTAGCCTGAACATTGAAGGACAATACTTATGTAAGACCAAAGCTTAGGTGTGATTCAGTGTTTAAAATGCCTGAATACCCTACCACGAGTGGCTGGTATGCATTTCATACAGAAATCAAATGGAGCAATTATTGTACCACCCTGTTTCCCCAAAAGTTGGGACGCTGCTTAAAATAAAATAAAAACTGAATGCAATGATGTGCAAATCATGTATCCTTGTATTTTACTGAATATAGTTCAAAGACAACATATCAGATGTTATTTTATTGTTTTTGGAAAAGTACATGTCCATCTTGAATTTGCTGCCAGCAACATGTTTTAGAAAAGTTAGAGCAGGGTCCTGTTTTCCACTGTGTTGCATCTCTGTTTCTTTTAACAGCATTCGTGAACTGAAACCTATTGCTGTAGTTTTGAAAGTGGAATGTTTTCCCATTCTTGCATAACATAGAATTTCAGCAGCTCAACAGTTCGAGGTCTCCTTTGTCATATTTTTTATTCATACATGCACCAAATGTTTTCAATAGGGACCGGCCTGGGCTGCAGGCAGGCCAGTTTAGCACACAGACTCTTTTACTAAAGAGCCATGCTGTTGTAATACGTGCAGAATGGAGTTTTGCATTGTCTTGCTGAAAAAAGCAAGGTCTTCCCTGAAAAAGTTGTTGCTCCAAAACCTGTACATATTGTTCAGCATTACTGGTGCCTTCACAGATGTGCAAGTCAACAATGCCATGTGCACTAATGCCCCCCCATGCCATGTTAACTAATGCCCCTCCATGCCACGTGCACTAATGCCCCCCCATGCCCTGTGCACTAATCCCCCCCCATGCCATTTGCACTAATGCCCCCCCCCCATGCCATGTGCACAAGGACACCCAGCGGCGTTTTTAGGGATAGGCAACTTAGGCAGTCACCAAGGGCACAGCTTGCATGGGGGGGCGCCGAAATGACGCCCCACCAGCCCTTAAAACAATATAATAAAAAATATATATTTATATATATGTAGAAATCAATTCATATGTAGTTTTAATTAGTATAAAAATACAACACATTATACATTAAGTAAAACATTAAGTGCGCCACTTAATGTTCATACGATCTGTTGAACTTTTCTGACTGCTGTTATAATATGAAAAGATCAAAGCCACCGGGGGGTCATTATAGAAAGAAGAAGAAAGATGAGGAAGAAAGGACAAAAAAGTATTGTGGTACCTTTGTATGGACATTTTTTAAAGCCTCTGTCTCTGGTTTAAGCTATATGAAATGTAGCGCACTAAGCTAGCTAACTGGCTAAGCTAGTAATTAGCTAAGTTAGAACTACAAAGAGTAGCAATACATACAGTGGGGCGAACAAGTATTTCGTACACTGCTGATTTTGCAGGTTTTCCTATTTTCAAAGCATGTAGAGTTCTATAATTTTTACCATAGGTACACTTCAACTGTGAGTGACGGAATCTAAAACAAAAAACCTAGAAAATCACATTGTATGATTTTTAAATAATTAATTAGCATTTTATTGCATGACGTAAGTATTTGATCACCTCCCAACCAGTAAGAATTCCAGCTCTCACAGACCTGTTAGTTTCTTTTTAAGAAGCCCTCCTGTTCTCCACTCATTACCTGTATTAACTGCAACTCTTTGAACTCATAACCTGCATAAAAGACACCTGTCCACACAGACTCCAACTTATCCACAATGGCCAAGACCACAGAGCTGTGTAAGGACATCAGGGATAAAATTGTAGACCTGCACAAGGCTGGGATGGGCTACAGGACAATAGGCAAGCAGCTTGGTGAGAAGGCAACTGTTGGCGCAATTATTAGAAAATGGAAGAAGTTCAAGATGACAGTCACTCTCCCTCGGTCTGAGGCTCCAAGCAAGATCTCACCTCGTGGGGCATCAATGATCATGAGGAAGGTGAGGGATCAGCCCAAAACCACACGGCAGGACCTGGTCAATGACCTGAAGAGAGCTGGGACCACAGTCTCAAAGAAAACAATTAGTAACACACTACGCCGTCATGGATTAAAATCCTGCAGCGCACGCAAGGTCCCCCTGCTCAAGCCAGCACTTGTCCAGGCCCGTCTGAAGTTTGCCAGTGACCATCTGGATGATCCAGAGGAGGAATGGCAGAAGGTCCTGTGGTCTGATGAGACAAAAATAGAGCTATTTGGTCTAAACTCCACTCACCGTGTTTGGAGTAAGAAGAAGGATGAGTACAACCCCAAGAACACCATCCCAACCGTGAAGCATGGAAGTGGAAACATCATTCTCCAATGATGCTTTTCTGCAAAGGGGACAGGACGACTGCACCGTATTGAGTGGAGGATGGATGGGGTCATGTATCACAAGATCTTCCCTCAGTAAGAGCATTGAAGATGGGTCGTGGCTGGGTCTTCCAGCATGACAACGACCTGAAAAACACAGCCAGGGCAACCAAGGAGTGGCTCCGTAAGAAGCATCTCAAGGTCCTGCAGTGGCCTAGCCAGTCTCCAGACCTGAACCCAATAGAAAATCTTTGGAGGGAGCTGAAAGTCCGTATTGCCCAGTGACAGCCCCGAAACCTGAAGGATCTGGAGGTCTGTATGGAGGAGTGGGCCAAAATCCCTGCTGCAGTGTGTGCAAACCTGGTCAAGAACTACAGGACACGTATGATCTCTGTAATTGCAAACAAAGGTTTCTGTATCAAATATTAAGTTCTGCTTTTTTGATGTATCAAATACGTATGTCATGCAATAAAATGCAAATTAAATATTTAAAATCATACAATCTGATTTTCTGGATTTTGGTTTTAGATACCGTCTCTCACAGTTGAAGTGTACCTATGATATAAATTACAGTCCTCTACATGTTTTGTACGTAAGAAAACCTGCAAAATCAGCAGTGTACTTGTTCTCCCTGTTAAATTATAGTCACCCCTGTTAAAATGCCAGGTTTTTGTGATGTAAAAGAATGACACAAAGATAAATTGGAACACAGTGAAGTCATCATCAAGTGGACAAAATATGGCTCAACAAAGACATTGCCAAGAACTGGACGTCCCTCCAAAATGTATGAAAAGACGAGAAGAAAACTGGTCAGTGAGGCTTCCAATAATCCTACAGCAACAAAGGAGCTGCAGGAATTTCCAGCGAGTACTGGCTGTGTGCTAAATGTGACAACAATCTCCAGTATTCTTTAAATGAAGTGGGCTATGGGGTAGGGGGGCAAGACAGAATCATACTCTTAAAAAGAATAACATCCAAGCCTGGCTGAAGTTTGCACAAACAAACATAAAGTCTCCCAAAAGCACGTGGGAAAATGTGTTATGGTCTGATGAAACCAAGGTTGAATTATTCAACCAAAATTCCAAAAGGATTGTTTGGTGCAAAAACAACACTGCACATTTCCCAAAGAACACCATACCCACAGTGAAGCATGGTGGAGGCAGCATCATGCTTTGGGGGTGTTTTCCTTCAGCTGGAACCGGGGCTTAGTCAGGGTGGAAGAAATTATGAACAGTTCAAATAACAGGCAATTTGTGAACAAAACCTTCTGGTGTTCGTTAGAAAGCTGAAGATGAAGTTCACCTTTCAGCACGACAATGACCCAAAGCACACATCCAGATCCCCAAAAGCATAGCTTCTCCAGAAGAAAATTTACATTTTGGAATGGCCCAGCCAGAGCCCAGACCTGAAACCAATTGAACATCTGTAGGGTGATCTGAAGAGGGCTGTGCTCAGGAGATGTCCTCACATGCTGACAGATTTGGAGTGCAAAGAAGAGTAAGCATATATTGCCACGTCAAGATGTGCCATGCTTATAGACTCCTACCCAAAATGACCGAGTGCTATAATAAAATCAAAAGGTGCTTCAACCAAGTATTAGTTTAAGGGTGTGCACACTTATGCAAACATGAAATTGTGAGTTTTTTACTTTTTAAGATTTCAGTTTGTTTTTTAATTGAATTGCTCACTTTATAGGTCACATTAAAGGTGGAAAAGGTTCTGACATGATTTATCTTTGTCTCATTTTAATACATCACAAACACCTGGCATTTTGACTGGGGTGTGTATACTTTTTATATCCACTGTATATATATTAATTTTCCACAAACGTTGAAAAGGAAAGTTTTGAGTGAGGAACAGAAGCGTCCAACTTGATTTTAACCTTTCTGTTCTTCACTCGAAACCTTCTTTTCTTCTTCTCAATAAAGCAAAAAGGTATATATATGCTTTAAATGTCCCCTTTAAAGTGTGGAGTATCATCAATAAATGGACACGATATCCTAACAGAGATGCATGACACACTGACATGACAGAATGTCAAAGGTTAAAGGTGTAAACTTCTTATTGGCACGGTATGTGTGTATGTGTTTTGTTCTGTGTGTGTGTTAATGATTGTAAAGCATGTAATGATTATATGTGTATTTATTGTACACAACAGTGGAGTGCTTAGCAGTACAGTCTTACCCAGTCTGCCATTATGACCAGAGGATCATGGCTAATAATAGATAATGGTTATGATGTCTGTGTGGGTAGTCATGACACCCTATAACCCCCTGAGGCGTCTGTAGAACAGGTGCCTGGTCTAAATGTACCACTGGGGGAGAGGAGAGGGCTTCACTGACACCTGCCTACACTGACCTACACCCACTGGGAATCAACACGGTCGATTCTTAAGTATCAAATCAACAGTAAAATCTAGAGGTGAATTAAATCAACACAATACTATCTACAGTGGAATCAAATCCACAGTATATTTGACAGGAGAATCAAATCAACAGTACAATATAAAGGAGAATCAAATCAAAATGGATGTGACACGTTCTATGTGACAACAGGTGTCGACTAACAATAAAAAGTCATTCAGTATTGGGGGAGGACAAACATCTCAGTTTAGTTGAAGATTTATTGATTTAGGAAACCGTGAGAAAACCCCCCACATCTCTTTAGTATATCTTAGGTTTGTGATAGAACATCTATTTTTCCTGGCTAGAACCCAATGGGACAATGAGAATGGAGGGAGCGGGGGACCTCTTCAGGAAGAGTCTGTATTGAAAGTGTTTATCTGTGATTTATCATTGATATTCAGACCTTGCAAACCAAGTAGCAACTCAGAGGAAAACATTCCTGCAATGCATTTTGATTTCATCATCCACCTCAGCTCTCATGCACATCAACCCACATCCACCTCAACCCTCATCCACATCAATCCTCTTCCACAACAATCCTCATCCACCTCAGCCCCAATCCAACTCAACCCTCATCCACGTCAGACCTCATCTACCTCAGACCTCATCTACCTCAGACCTCATCCACCTCATTCCATATCCACCTCAGACCTCATCTACCTCAGCCCCAATCCACCTTAGTCCTCATCCACCTTAGTCTTCATCCACCTCAGACCTCATCCACCTCAGACCTCATCCACCTCAGACCTCATCCACCTCAGACCTCATCTACCTCAGACCTCATCCACCTCAGACCTCATCCACCTCAGCCCACATCCACCTCAGACCTCATCCACCTCAGTCCACATCCACCTCAGACCTCATCCACCTCAGTCCATATCCACCTCAGACCTCATCCACCTCAGTCCATGTACACCTAAGACCTCATCCACCTCAGACCTCATCCACCTCAGTCCATATCCACCTCAGACCTCATCCACCTCAGTCCATATCCACCTCAGACCTCATCCAACTCAACCCTCATAGGTACAACCATATACAGACTTTTGCCACATGCATTCAGTTCCCCCTTCTTTGTAAACTTTATACTTTATCTGAATCTCACTCCAATTTATTGATATACTCACAGGGTTGAACTGCTCACGATCCCTTGTTCCTGATTGTCTTTTAAACATGAAGGGGAAAATGGTGCTGTTCTTTCCATAGGACTGAGCTCTCCCAACCTCGCACTCTCTTTTGCCGTCCCCTTCTCCACCCCCCCTCGCCTCTATGTCTTCCTTCTCCTGTGACAGCTGAGCCTGGCTTCCTAACGCCTCCCAGTAATGGAGAGTCTGGTGCCAGGAGTCTATTTCCGTATTCTCCCCTCCCTCCCTGCGCTCAGTGTGGCTCCGGCCCTCTCCTATCCTGCACAGTCACTCTCCACCTACCTCCCAAAATCCTCCCCCCACCCCACCACAGAGGCTTTTATTTTGGTCCAATGGCCCAGCATGTGGGACGCCCTCTGTGATGTCAGCTGTTTACTACACAGAAAAACCGGCCAATCCACCATGAGCCCAAGTAACAGTGGCTGAAGGGGTGGGGCTTAGCATCAAGTCCATTCTGAGGTGAGCAGCAGTGATGGGAATCGTGAGTTTACTCAAAAGACGTCATCACCAAGAACTATCCCGGTCTAGCTGGTGGCTTAACAATTGTGTGATGAAATTAGATATTTTATCATGAGGCAGGGTGGATTTTAGTAACCAGTAGTGTATCATATTATTCCTGGTAAAATATAGTCCTGTGATATTTAGGTGATACTCACCATCTGGAGACACTGTAGATGCCTTGTCCAGGTTAAACTGGCTGATTGTCTTCCTCCTCTCAGAGCGCTTCAGTCTTCCCTCCTAGCAGCACAGACACATGGTGAAGTAACAGGCAGAGCATGGGAAATGCACACATTTGCCCTGGTGATGGACAAACGTCTCCAGGCCAGAGGAGGGAAAGATAATGAATGGAAGTAATGCAGAGATGGTTTTTACAGATGATAGTGAATGGAGGTAATGCAGAGATTAAACAGATGATAATATTTTATACATACAGCAGTTACAGCTGAGAATGTTAGCATTTCTATTGTTATTAATATTGTTATTAACATTTTATATCATTGCTGCTTTTGTTATAGGTTTTACTCAGGGTATTTCCAAAGTAATAATTATGTAAGGTTGTTTGCCTTGCATTTTCTATGTGCATTCAATTTTGAAAAGAAGAGATGCTAATAATCAGAGATGCTGTTAAAAGACAAACAGCAGATGCCCGCCAGGATTCCTTTATACAGAATACCATGGACACTGTACTCTGCTAACAAACTAACAGCAATGAGGCATCAACACTCTGGTGTTGGCCCACAGGGGATAATGCACTCATAATCACTAAATAACACACTGGTGTTGGCCCGCAGGGGATAATGCACTCATAATCACTAAATAACACACTGGTGTTGGCCCACAGGGGATAATGCACTCATAATCACTAAATAACACACTGGTGTTGGCCCGCAGGGGATAATGCACTCATAATCACTAAATAACAC
>JACXGJ010013504.1:0-16156 GCA_016801105.1 Esox niger | reverse complement strand
CCAGCCTTGTGTAGGTCTACAATCTTGTCCCTGACATCCTTGGACAGCTCTTTGGTCTTGGCCGTGGTAGAGAGATTAGAATCTGATTGATAGATTGCTTCTCTGAGATTAGGAGCACTCCCTTTAAAAGTGTGCTCCAAATCTCAGCTCGTTACCTGTATAAAAGACACCTGTGAGCCAGAAATCTCTGATTGAGAAGGGATCAAATACTTATTTCCCTCATTAAAATGTAAGTCAATTCATAACATTTTTTAGATGCATTTTTCTGGATTTTTCTGTTGTTATTCTGTCTCACTGTTCAAATAATCTACCATTAAAATTTGACAGATCATTTCTTTGTCAGTGGGCAAATGTACCAAATCAGCAGGGGATCAAATGCTTTTTCCCCTCACTGTATCTATAGAACCAACTATAGATCAGACATGACAAATATTTAAATCCATATGTGTTATTCCTTATCCAATAGTGCAGTAGTATCAGTAAGAACTCAGAAAGATGTGTAAGTTGTAAATAAATGCTTTACAATAGCATAAGGAGTAAAGCAGCATTAGGAGTAAAACAGTATGCGGAGTAAAATTTAGAGGGATCTTTTTCCAAACAATTCTGCTGTCAAGCTCAAATTGATCAAAGTAATTTATCTTTGATTGATTAATTAATTTATGAATGCATTTAGTATTGTTCAAGGCTGGCAGCAACAACAGTTACTGGAAGAACAATTCTCAAACTAGGGTTGGCATAGTAACCTCATTTGTCATCTGAAGATATTTTTTATATTAAAGAATAGCACTCAGGAGTACCATCCAGAAACACATATTTCAATAGTCTACATGAAAGCAGCTGTAGGTTTGCATGTCCATTTTCTATTTTGTGTAAAGAACACAGCTGGGAAATGTTACATTTCAGTGCCATTTTTTTATTGGTAATGTGTTTATTGGCTCAAACGCAGTCAAAATATTCACTGAGGTGAGCAGTATGCTTATCAGTGCTACAGAGTGAATTGTAATTTGCCGATTTTTGTGGACAAAACGACAGGGCTAATTGAGCATCTGTAAATGAAATAATGATGTGATCCTGAGGTGTTTCAGCATGTCTGAGGAAAGAGGAAATGAGGCCACATATGCACGATGTCGGGGTAGGGGGTAGGAGGCTTAAGGGCAGAGATGGGTGCAGCTGTTTTACCCTGTAAGCCAGCCAGTGGGAGTGCAGTCCCCTCGGAGAGCAGAGCACAGTATGGGCTGCACCTGCAGGAGCACTGGCCTGGACACACACACGTACATCCTAGATCCCCCAGGCAGACAGCCCCTGCTGGGCTGCCATTAGTCCCATAACACATTAGAGATGAACCATTAAAGCCAGCCACGAGCACCCAGGCAAAGCTTGCAAATATTCTGTCCAATACTGTTTGTAAAACAGTACAGTATGGAGGCATATAGTGTATAGTCCGATAAATCCCCATGTGAACCATCAAAGAGGTTCATACTAGGGTTATAACACTGCAACAAACCACTCCCTCTCTCCCCACTTATACCAGGAAAGTGTTACGGAGCTCAAATCCTTAATGAGTATTAGACAACATAGAGGAAATGTTGAGGCACCAAGGGCTGAACTCAACCACCTTGTGAACAGTCCTATGCAATTAATTCCCGGTTGGCCTGTGGTGGATTTTGTACTGATGCATACTGCACTCAAGCTCAAGCATCTGCACGCACATGCACACCGGAAAGCATTCACACACATGTTAAATACCTTATTTCCATCCACGAAAAGCATTCACACACATGTTAAATCCCTTATTTCCATCCACGGAAAGCATTCACACACATGTTAAATACCTTATTTCCATCCACGGAAAGCATTCACACACATGTTAAATACCTTATTTCCATCCACAGTCAAGAACGATCAAAACATTTCCTATGTCCCTTAAGTGTACATACCTCACGTCTTTCTCCAGACAGGTAGGCTCCCCGCGGCAGTACTAAAGACAACTAGTTCACCTTTGTTTTTGATAGTCTCTCAGCATGGTGGCCACACATTACTTGTTTCTGTATGTGACTGAGACTGACAAAGACCAGCAGCACCAACCCACACCAGTGGATTGTGTTTCAGAGGCTATCCAAGCTTGTACTTAAGGAGCTTTTCTATGAAAGTCTGCTCCATATATCAATCAAAGAGTAGGCTACATTAAAAGATATAACACCTCCCTCTGGCCTTTCCCTACAATATCAGTGTTATAATAGGAATGCCAAAAAAAACACATTATCATCAGTGGCAAAGCAGGTTCCTCTGACAACTGAATGTTTGTGAATGTATGCCTCTGTTGGGACCAACTTCTTTACCTACCAGGTAAACAAGGCAGTCATGTCAAAAAATGTACAAGCGCTTATATGAGCGGCAACCATTTACAACACATATACTACAAACTCCATTACATTTAATCCAGGGTGTAAAATATAGTGGATCATGGCTTACAAGGTACCAGAATGTGTGTACACACATCAGAAAGTAATAAGTAATATTTTCTTGCTGCAACAAGCCATAACCAGCAGCTAAGAGTTACCATGGAGACCGTTTGTGTCAGCAGTAGGGGCACATTGCTAATGAAAGTCTAATTTGTAATCGAAAGGTTGTCAGAAGTTCTCACTTGGGTGTGTAATCTGGATGTTTATATCTTAGATGAACCTCTGTTTATATCAAGGGAACCCATTCCAGGCCAATATCAGTAATGCACTATAGGCCATGCGACACCTAGAAGTGAAAAAATTTAAGAACATTTTCTGGCACAAGGGGATTTATAGATCAGTCAACAGTCATCTGCAGTCTTCATCATCTTGTTCCCACTCAAAATTATGTATCTAAAAAAAACAATATGAGATGGAAAATAAACGCTAGATTGACTTTGCCTAGTAATTCCCATAGCCTTTGAACTCACACCTGCATGTTCCAGACTTACCACATAGGATTATGGCCGCCAATCGCAGGAAAATCGAGCGATATGCGTGCGCACTTGCACAGAAACGTGATACAGTTCCAACAGATTTGTCTTCACTCTTGCAAAACTCTTGGGAGGGCTTTTTTAGAAATGTGTCACATTACCTTCGAGGTTGTGTATTGAGCTATAGATATCTGCAAGTTATCTAAATAATTAAACGTTCTCTTATGTATGTCTTGGAAAATGTAGCGGGATGTAAACAAGCCCTGTATGTCAGGCTGGTCTCCTAAATTAAACATTCCATTGTTAAACGTTATTCTGTGACACTCCATTTCACCTGATGTGTTATGTTTAGTATGACCACTAATGAGAGCATTCTTCAGAACTTAAACATTCAAACAGACTATACATTTTGGGTCAGGTGGTAACCAAGGGTTTTGGCAACATGAAACTATAAAATTACCATTCATTCAAGCTTGTAGTCAATATATCTTACAAAGTCCAAAGGACCTGTCATTTGTTATTAGGCAATAGTCAAAATGCACTTCACCATGGCACCTATTTAAAACTATACAGACACTACCTTTAACACACTCAATACAACTAAGAATATGTTCTTGTATTTTATGCACTTGTTTACCTCTATTGTATTATAACTTTCTAAATGTATTACAGTTGGTCTGGATGGGGAGGCAATAAGTCTGGGAGATTTGGCTGTTTAAGGTTTCAATTTTTAAAAGCTACCAAATATGTCCTTTCTTTTCCTTCATATAAAGGATTTTTCAGACTTTTTGGAAGGTCAAGCGCTGCACACTAATCCTTATAGATGTTTAGAACAGCAATGCTGTTGAGCCTCTGGGCTTTGGCAGGGGTTCTAACATAGCTCTCCCAGCGGTGCAAAGAAAGATCTCTCTGCAGAAGCAGATGAGGCTGGAACAAACAAGGAACAAGCAAATTAGTTCAGCCACCTCAGAGTAAAGATGCCTTGCCAAGCCTAAATCATTTATTTGTGCCATTATATCCTGCATAGACATAGTTTGAGATGTGGTCATAAGCTCTGGCAAAATGTTTAGCAGACCTTTAAGTATTGCTGAGACTGGGTAACCTCCAGAATGGCATGCCACAAACAAAATCCTCAATGGTAAGGCCCTCTTGTATAGTGCCAGATAGGATGAGCTTTTCAACGGTCTCATAGATAGCAAAAGCTAGTATGCAGTGTTGGGGAATGTTACTTTAAAACGTGACTAATTAAATAGTTATTTCACTTAATTACTTGCAGCAGAAAGTAAAGAGTTAAGTTACTTAGTCACTCTAAGACAAATCCTTTGATTCTATGTTCACGTGTTGGTCACTTGTGCCCAGAATGGAGACATTTAATGGTGGGTATCGTATAATTACATAGTCAGGTATTACACAGTCTGTGTCAGTCACCAGCTGTGACGGTTCAGTGACCAATGCAGGGGAACAGTTCGGTCTTGAACCCCCCCCCCAGAAGTTAGATACCTGTAGCACCGCCCACCCATTCACAGCTTACCCACTAATTAACTTGTGCCCTCTATTAAGGAGTGACTGGTGGCAAGTGCGGGGGTTCTTCATTTGGGGTGAAAGGGTGATACAGGAGGGAAACCCACAGACAGAAGTGACGGGCTGGGCTTCCCTCGATTTTTCCTGCGAGTACAGGAAAACTACAGAAGAGCCATCATTGTTTAATTCATGTTTATTTGATTTCTTTAACTGGCGGTGTGCCAGATCTGAGTTAACTTGTTGTAATTGGCAGAAGAGAGAACAGATATGAACAAACACGTCAAATATACTGAGAGCAAATCTCCCTGATCTCGTCTCTGGTGTGGTCATTTATTGCCACCGCACCCTGATATAGTGACAGGAAGCCAAACCGTCACAACTGGTGGAGGATACGTGTAGAGTGAGGCACAGGCCCTGGACAAGACATCCCCCACGGACGGCGCGGCTTGGCCCAGAACGAGAATCTGGAATTGCTTCGCGCCGAACTGGCGAGCAGGGCGGGTCAACAACCTAAGCATACTCTTAATGTCAGTGCCTTGATCCCGAGGCTCTTGGACAGCGATGACATAGATGCCTATCTCTTGGTCTTCGAGAGGACGGCAACGAGGGAGGGGTGGCCCGAAACAGAGTGGGCCAGTCCGCTAGCTCCTTTACTCACAGGCAGAGCTCAGGAAGCATACGGATACGTACCTATGGATGTGGAGGAGGAAACGGCCTTAGATTATCCGCAGCTGAAGAGGGAAATGCGCACCTGGTATCACCTAAATCCCCGCGTCAGGGCTCAGAAGTTCCATGCTTGGAAATACCGGGACGACAAAGCCACATGGGGCCAGCTCTTCCTCCCCATCCGGCTCAACCCCAGCCGCTTTACAGCCGAGATCCTGGAGACACTGGTGATAGATAAATGTTTACGGGAACTAACTCCGCCCATGCAGAGAAAAGGGGGGCAGGTTAATCCAACTATAGTCGACCTGTGGGCACAGACCATTGAAAACGATCTCGCCACCAGAGGGTTAACCCTCCTAGGAAGGTCAGAGCGGACTACCACTGGTGTCAAAATGGAGAGAGGCAGAAAGGGTGAGAAAGCTCAGGACTCAACAACAATGGATCAGTGAAAGAAAAGGCAACAATGGAGCCCCAGCAACAGGCCCCAAATCAGTGCTTCCAGTGTAAAGCCTACGGCTAAATCGCCAGACAATGCCCGAATGTAGACGTGTCCATGCCTACAGAGATGTCTACCAACACTGCATACCAGGGGGGCACCCCAGCCCAGCAGGTGTGCTGGCACACTGAGTTGGCACCAGCTCGGTGTGTACCTGTTCGCTTATCGGGAAAGGATACAGAGGCCTTCCTAGACTCGGGGAGCATGGTGTCCCTGGTGCAAGAAGACCTCCTAGGGGGTGCGGCACCCAAGGGACCGGGGGCAGTGGTGGCCTGCGTACATGGAGACACCAAGCGCTACCCGACGACGCGCCTTTCCATCATGACTGTGGCGGGGAAGGTAGCCATGACCTATGGGATGTTTGCGGCTCTAAAACCATCCCTGCTGCTGGGCAGGGACTGTTCCTTGTTTGACCGGTTGTAGAGGTGCGCTGATCAGCAAAGAGCCCAACGGAGAAGGACCGTGGCCCACCCCGCCAAACAAGCGTTGGCACATTCCTAACCTCTACCTGGGAGAGCCAAGAGGTGTCCACGAGGGCCCCCACCAGCTGGGGAGGAACCCCAGGTACTCCGGGGTGAGAGAGGCAACCCCACTGGGTCAGAGGGCGAAGTTGACCCACCAACCACAGAACTGAGGCAATTGTTCGAGGAGTCATCGGGAGAGAGCACTTTCAGAAGGTTCCCCAGCGAAGAGGGACAGCAAAGCGGAAGCCCTATGGGAGGACCGATTGTGCCAGATCTTCCGAGAATCCTCAAAGGACAACACGTGGGAGGGCATCCTTCCAGAGCCACCAGACCAGGGTCCCGGACAACCCCCACCACGGTCCAGCCCATGGAGCCTCAGCCTGTCAGAGGGGCTAATGGGGCAATTTGGAACACACCATCAACGGGATCCGGATGTGCAGCAGGCGATCCGTAAAGTGAGGAAAGTCGATAGGAGGAGAGTCGACACTGCCATTAAACAGGGTCTCGCGTATTGGGTGACAAAATGGAAGGGGATGGAAGTTGAACTGTTAATGGTGCCCCGCTCATATCGAAATGTAGTTCTCCACCTAGCCCACTCGTACGTCTTAAGAGGGCATCTTGCAAGGGAGAAGGACATGGAGCGCCTGCTGGGGTGGTTTGACTGGCCCTGAATCCAGCTTCTCAAGGCAGACTGGCCAGACAGCTGAAAACTTCACATCAGATATGAGGGTGCACAAGATTCCCTCGGTTCTGGCGGCAGCGGTTTTGGCCTCCACAGTCAAAAGGTTAGTATGCTGCCAGATGAAGCTCAAGGTATCTACTGGGATGAATGTTTTCTGATACACAACTATCCCAAAGAGAAAATGGAACCTTGACACAACCTCAACAAATCCCCCTGCTATGGTGCCACATGAACTGTCAGTTTTCAGACTCTAATGCATTCCTCAGTGGTTCATAGTAATGCATGAGTGCTTCTTTTGAATGTACACGCACAGACCATTGCGTGGGGCAAAGCTTTGTTAGCTTTCCTGTCACATAGCTGTTGTCTTCATTCTCAGCTGCAAGATCAAGCTGGGCTTGTTCAAAAGCGGTTTGACATGTTGCAGACAGAAACAAAGGCTGATATCTCCTTTGTATATTCAATTGCATCACGTGCAACAGGCACTGCTTGGATAGCCCGTTGGAGTGCCAGATTCAATGAGTGAGATGTGCAGTGTTCAAAAAGTGCTTTTTCTGCAAGTATTTGGGCTTGAATTCCATTCTGGTGTCCAGGCATATTAGCCACACCATCTTAAAACATCTTTCATCATCAACAGAAGGCTTCTGGAGTCTTTGTCCGAACATTCATGGAAGTCAATAAAGTATTCTCGGTCTGTGAAATCCTCTGGAATATGACGGATGATTATAACATTCGATTCTTCTGTTGATGCATCAGTGGTGCCTTAGGTTTACCTGGCTTGGTGTCTACTGGCTGTTCCTGTCCAAAGTCCACCAGGTTGTGTGCAGATTACAAAATGGCAATGTACTGTTTTAATCTTCACCAGGCACAGCCAGAAGAGTACTGGTCATCCCTCAGAGTATGTTCTTTCTCTAAGTTTCTGTCTAGGTTTCGACCCTACTGGGGGCGGGGGGTCCTAGCCACAGTGCATCATTTGCTTCCTCTTTGAAGTTTTAGGCTGGGTAACAATGAAAACACATTTTGACAACTGCTGTAAAGAGGCCTTCTTTTCTTCAAGGAATACTTTTTTAAATGATATTCAATTGGGAAAGACTAAATGTGTGAAACACGTTTGTTTAGGGTCTAGCTTGAATGGCTCAATATATACTGTTAGTGGGTTCATTTTTGTATAATATCAATATATATTATATAATTAGAATGGCAACACAGCTTTTATGTGTAGCATAATCGGTCAAAAAGCATGACCATGTAAGATCATTGAAAATCTGTTTCTCATTCAAACGTATTATTCAATGTTTAAATGCTTTTAATTAAAAATATTTTTTTTTACAATATCATAAATATTTCGTGTAAGTATTAATTTGAGTATTAGTGAGTATCTATTTAATTAACCGTTTGCAGCTGAGATTTGTAGACCGATTTAATATTTTGCACACACTACAACCAGGAATGTTGTCAAAATGTGTATGGGGAAAATGAATAGCCGTTTAATTTCCCACACCAGAATCTTGAAATGAGAGGGCAGTGATTGAGGCCCATTCAGCCGCTGGTATCCCATCATTATGGCATGAATCATCAGTCTGAAAAACATCAAGACGCTTACCTAGACGCTTGCAGAACATAGCGGTTACCGCCTTCAGTTCAATGGATTGGTCGAGCTTTGAATATTCAAATGTACCCTAAATTACTTGGTCGGGTCCGCGGTTTGTGCGATTGTGGGAAAGAATCTCTTGAGCTGGTGTCTTGCTGTTTGTGTTCATAAATCACCAAGTGTTTTTTGCAGGCAGTAAGTGTATACTATGTTAAATATTTGTACATTAACATTGCCAGTATGGCTCCAACGGGATTAATGTATTGTCAGCGATTAATGTATTGTCAGTCGACCGCCCCATGTACAGTCCATGTTACGCCTTTTCGTAATTGGCTATCTTTTGAATCTCTGGTTTACTACAGGGACGTTTCAACCTACTCAACATTTCGAACCACTATAACCAGCAATGTTGTTCAATTGTTCTAACAGATTTTTTACTTTCTGAACCAGAATCCTGAAAAGAGGGAGGGAGCAGCAGATATCAATGCATTGTAGATTGAATTATCTGTTGCGTTGTGCTTAGATGATTAAAACCATAGCTAGATATGATTTAAACGCATTGCAATATGCACTACCCCTTTTAGTTTTTCCGCGAAATATCAACGTGCTCACCTAGAAGCTTGCGGCGTCACCGTGGTTACCGCCTTCTGTTTTAAACTATTGGTCGAGCTTTGAGAATATTCAAATGTTCTCTTAATTCATTGGTCGAATGCCCGGTTTGTGCAGTCGTGAGAATTCATTCGCTGCACTTCGACATTTTCCAGTTCAGTCGGCTGCAGGGATAGATGAGGATGTAGAAGAGAATGCAGCTATAAGCTCTTTTAATTTTCAATATCAACACATTTGGGCTTTCGAATAATAGTTTTAAAAGTGGTTCTCTTCATGGATATTTTCAGACCGATCCTTCTCAGTCTCTTCGGACTTCAGCGACGTCTTGTTGGCAGAGGAAATACGCCTTCCGACCAGGGGAAGCATCCAGCCGTGGAAAGCCAAAGATAAACAAGCCTTATGATAACACTGAACACTGTATGTAAGACACTGTTTTTATGTCGTATTCTGGTCGTCATTGCATTACTTCATTTCACGTAAATCATGCCATTCTAAACAATCAGTTAAGTGGACAAAAAAATATTTTTGCAGTCCTCGGCAGGTGCTTTTTTTGGTTGGCTATACTATGGTTAATATTTTTACACTAACGTTGCAAAGATGATAATGTAAGGAAAACCTCCTTTAATCAAACGTGTTAGGTTACGTTAATATAACCTAGATGGTTCCGATTGGATCAATGCCTTGTGCGCAATGGCCGGAGCTACACCAAGCTTGTTTATTTTTTGTCTTAGTAATTACTCTCCTTTGGATTTAAGGTTGATTTAAAATGTTTCTGTCCTGAATGCGGCATCTATGGGACCTAGTTCGGGAAACTATTCACGCAGTGGATAAAATGTTGTCTTTAAACACAGGATTGTACTGCCAATGTTTCGGTTTCTGGAGGCATATTCACATATGTATGGTCGAATTATTTAAATGTACGTTTATTATGCTTTCTGTTATCTTTCGTCTCTTTGTGTGCATTTGGAAGTTGTCAAATCCACTGTGTGGAAGCGCCATTTAGTCTGGCATGAAGTTCCATTCGGAAGTGCCAGTGTGTCTGAGGCGAGCGGAATGGTTTTGTGGCGGATGTACAGCCTGCAATAAAGGAGGACTTATGTGTCAGAATCCCAGTGGTTACAGGAAATGCTTTGAAGTATATTATTGGCCCTTCAAAGCTTTCTCCAAAGGCTTAGCTTCTTCGTCTATTGTCAAAGCTAGAGGAGGGATCATCGCACCTCATTGCACCTGGAGGCAGAGGTTGAAGGTTGGCGCAGCAGAGGGCCATATAGATTATGGGCAGGGGTGTGAAATTCTATCCTGTATGCTTTTCTTTCTGACTGTGGCACGCCATGTTGAGTACAGAAAGTCACAGCATCTTCCCATCTGTGATTTACCTTTGTATCCAAGAGAAATACACACTTCTGACCTGCAATTAGTTAGATATACAATCTATACTATCTAACTGTTGTATACATGATAATGGAATTAATTGGGCTGTTTTTTTAATTAAAGGCTAATAGGCCTAACACATTTTCACTTGACTGTATGAAATGCATCATTTTAACTTTAATGTTCTAGTTTACCCTTTTCAAGCCCATCTTGCCCAATGCAATGGATAGCCCTGAGGAATCGTTCCATCTATCTCCATGCCTCTGGCCTCGGTAGCTGAAAGGAGCCTCCCTGTCTGTATAAATGTTTTACCATGAAGCATCTGACAACATCATGGAGGACCTGCTCTCACTCGCATAATTTGGCATCATTATGGAATTGCCTCTGAATACATTTAAATCATGAAATAAACATGATGGCCTTTGAGTCGCAAGAATGTAATTAAACTAAATGAAAAATCTTCTGACTTACCCTCCCCCACATCCCCACTAAGGAAATTACTTTATTCATACATCTTGAGTTGACATTCAATCCGTTTGACTGGGCTCTACTTTCCTAATTCTGTCAAGTCTGCAGTTTGAATAGCAGTAGCTAAAAATCTTAATTTCAGCTGCCACTCAGTGTGTAGTGCTGCGTGTTTAATATATAACAGAGCTCAAAGTCAATGTAATTACTCTGAAATTGCTTTGGCTTTGCCTGTAATGTCTGTATTGATTTTGACAGACAACCTCCCTTATTTTGGGGAACATTTGGGCTGGATTGTGCAAAGTGTGCCTGCGTGTGTTTATTATACTGGAGTGCCTTAACCCAGAACCTTGTGGGTATGCCAAACATTTACAGAGTAGCCTACTAGCTAAACTGACATTTTGGCAATGGTATACTCAACTGCATTTGACATTCTAGATATAAGCTTGTGCTTTGACTTCAACTGAGAAGCGGTTAAAACTTCTTAAGCTGATAGGGTAACATCACAGAACAATGTACATGTCACCCTGGTGTTACCCACAGTTATCTTCACAGACACCAACCTTCATCACTGCATCTCCAACCCTGTAATCTATGAAGACAGGGGACTTCATGTGTGGACCTGTTCCTTGCTGCTGTCCAATCTGGTGGTGTCTGCTGAGATATTCCCCTTAGGAAGCACTTTCTAAGGTTCTATGTTCTTCCATGGCCTCCCAGTCCACTTATTTAGCCACTTTCCACTTGTGCTTCCCTACACTAAAACAAGTATTACCATCAGTTTTTATCCTATTCATTGTCTTTTACATAATTCAGTTTAAAGTTATTTGTTTAGTTGTAGGACCAGATATTTATTTTATTTGGATCAAGTCAAATTGCCTGCAGATTGTAAAGGCTACGTTTTTAAATTTAGATTAATGTTTGTTTTTTAAGTTGACCCAAAAGGTATCAGCAACATTTCCAAAAAATCTTTGTCTTTAATACTTTCTGTTCTCTTTGCACATGTTGATAACTTAGTTTTATTCTTAAGTATTATAAAGTCATTAATAATCTTTATTTTCCTAACCTCATCCAACCTTTAAATGGCTGGATTTATTGCACCCATTACAGAGGCTTGTTTCAGATGATTTACCTGGTCTTGTTTCCTAAGCAATTCACTACTCACTCAGTTGTTTTGAGTGCATGTTCTGGGTGATAACATGTTACATTAGTTGGCTACTCTCTCAGCTGGAGTCCAATTGGTAACATTTAGAACCGTGTTGCTGGCTCTAGCAATTTTGGGGCCCCCCTCCCCTATTGGTTTGGGGTTTCCCAAGTAGTCTGCCATTTATGCTTAGAACCAATCTTGTTAGAACCAAACAAGCACACACATGTATAAAGGCATGCTGGGATATATGCAAAGGAGACTTTATGGACTCAACACTAATAAATCAACTTTAAAAATACAGGTTAAACCTGATTGATGGGTTTACTGATGAAATTTAGGTTGAACCAAATTAATTGAGTTACGTTGGGTCAACTGATCAAATGTAAGGGTGAGCCATTCCCTTACATTTTTTAGGTTTGATCAATGTTATATTTTATTTCATTGTAATTGCCCCCCTGATGTTGCTGGGCTAGAGTGACCATAAGAAAGTGAATTTGAAATTATTCTAAATCACCACAGGCAGAGCTACCTGTATATAATATCCCATTTCTAAATCACCACAGGCAGAGCTACCTGTATATGAATATCCCATTTCTAAATCACCACAGGCAGAGCTACCTGTATATGAATATCCCATTTAGCGTGTGCCCCCTTGTTACTCAGCAGGAGGTTATTCTTTGTGCCGCACGCCCCCTCTGTCTTAAGTTCCGATGAACTCTTGAATTGATTTGTTCTACCAGTGTTTTCCTTCATGTATTTCTGCTCCCTTCCCATCCAGCATGTAGCTAGGCTGTTAGACCTTCTCATGGCGCCAAACAAAAATATATCTATTTTTACCAGGTAGTTTGTTGACGTTAACAACGCTTAATATTGAAGAATGTCATGTTTCCAGCACAATCTCTGCTGTTTTTCAGTAATGTTACTGACCGTTTGCTCTTTTGTAACTTCAGTGTGCCTGGGCGGCCAATCACCCTGCTTCGCTTACAGGGATAATGTCAATGACTTGGTTGCTAAGCAATTCCTCCTGTGCATCCATAGTAATCACCTTTTATCTCCTAAGGATGTCGTGTGTAATTACGGGCTAGCTGCCATTGTGAAATCTGCCTAATTGGTCTTTTTTTATGTTGATGGGATGAAGGGGTGCAAAGACAGGGTTAGGTGTGTGTGTGTGTGTGTGTGTGTGTGTGTGTGTGTGTGTGTGTGTGTGTGTGTGTGTGTGTGTGTGTGTGTGTGTGTGGCGTTAGAGGATTGGGTCTCTGGGGTCATTGAGAAAGTGGGGGCCCTGAAGGCTGCCGTAGCTCTGTTTGCCTTTTGAGACAGTCTTATTTTGGGTACATCATGGTGCTTCCAGTCCTCAAATGATACACATGCTGCCTGATTGCACTCGAAGCAATGCTATCTGCAGAGGTCATTTTGGATTAGTCCAGAGACTAAAGTCCTTTTTCTCCCAGAGCTGTTTGGTTTTTCCATGCTGCTCTGTGACGACTGGAGCTTATCATTAAGTGTGGAAAAGGAGTCCTGTGTGAGTACCCTGCAGGGAGCATTTTGCCAATCTTTTCTCATGAGCTCTCAGTTTTATTAACATTTTTAATGACTTGAAGGAATCAGTGACCCTTAGCAGCATAATAAACAGCCTTGCCTGCTTTGACTGGAAAAGAGGGGAGGGCTTGGCGAGTGGGTAGGTATGGAAAAGTTTGGCAGTAAAAGCCACTGTAGCCAAAGCTATAAAAATGTCCTTTGTGGACAAAATATTACCAGGCAGGCTTAACAGCCACTTTGTCTCTGGAGGGTAAGTAAGCAAACAAAACAGTTAGAATTATGATTTGAAAAGGGATTATTGAACCCTAAAGACGTACAAAGACTAGTGAAAGGATTTGTTTTAGGCCAAATTAGAACCCTGAACTAAATAATTGCACTTATAGAGCCCATAAACAATGATTGCTTGAGATGGCTCCAACTTAACAGCTTTTTCTTTTTGTTGCATTTGTTGTTTATTAGAGCATACATATCTGGTTCAAGATTAATTGCCAGGAAATATTTTTTGAGTTCAAACTCCAAATAAACAGACATGTGAATGGGTCTTACCTTAGCTAGCCTCAACTAACTCCAGTAACCTGGATGAAATGCTGCTAGTTGAAGAGCAGGTAAAACTTCCAATGTGGCAGAGACTGCAACATCATTCCTTTCATTCAAAGAAGACTACTGATTAAATATTTTATTAATCAAATGTTTTTGTCAGTAATCATTTTCAGTCGTGAAGTACCTTCACATTACTGTAGTAATGGTAGGATGCATGTGAACATTCTCAGAGTAATAACTTTACAATATATGTATCAATAGATGGGAAAATGGTGCTGTGCACTGAAATACCAAAGAACATAAAATACTAAATGAATGATAATGTTAAAGATGGATGGAAATAAAATGAAAAACTGCACTGCTCATGCAGTAGCGTCCTGGACATTTCTTTCATTTTTAATCTGCGCATGACTGACTGGCACTAACTCAGGCAAGGATTGATGCTTCAGCATTGTCTCGATTAAGAGTTAGGTGTTCGACTAGTATGACGGGCATGCTTCAATACAACCCCAACACACCTTTTGATTTTCGGTGTCATTCTTTGAACATTGCGATGTCATTTCGTCTCTAAGGCCCCCAGTACCAGAGGTAGCTGGGCAACCCCACGGCATTCTCTGACATTCCTAAAGGGAACAGTGTGTAAACTGAACAGTCTCCCTACATTCAAACACGAGGAGCCTTTGCTAATACTGTGATTCGCTCTGCCTTGGAAACAACACCATGAAGTCAGGAAACTTTATCAGGTGTTTTGGAGTCAACGCCTTGTCAAAGAACTTGGTCTCTATTAAAGGTTGCTGTAGGACAGTGACCCCAAACACACAGAAAAAAAGCTACGGCCAATGTGCTATAACTTCACTCTTGACAAGTCTTTCCTCTTCATGGTATAGGCCAGCCCAATCTAGTCTTGTCTGGTTCTGTAGATCATTTCCACCAACAATGCTAATCTGTAAGCGACAGAAGAACATCTGTCACCGTCTTTTGACAATAAATGTTTTGATCTCCCTTGTGCTGCTAACTGATTAAAGACAAAGGCTGGCCTTTTGATTATGTCTGGGAGGATCTGTGTTTTCTCTTCCTGCAGGTGAAGCTGCCAGACAGTGGGCGGTGGATCATAGACACAAAGCTTCGATAGATCAAATCGGATACAGTGGTAGTTATTGCTTTGGCGTGGTTTGCAGCCAATGTTTTCACCCTAGCTAGGTTTTCAGCAGTGCTCATTACCCTGATTTGGGATTAGCTCTGTTTGTCAAAGCCTCTTCTGCCATAAAGCTTGAACACCTGCAGCCTAATATGAATTCAAGGCATGGACCATTTCTCATGTTGATTCATGTTGTTAACTAAAATCTGTTCTGACTGTAGTTGTTGGGCTATGGTCTGATGGCTTAAGGGGGTGTTTTGATTAGGTCCAGGCATCTTCTTGGTGCCTTTAGTGCACAGTCCTCACTCTCTCTGCCTCTCTCTTTCTCTCCCTCTCGCTGTCTCCCTCTTTCTCTGGCCATTTGTCAGCCCACCCACTCCCATTAAAACCTGTCAGAAATTGTCCAATGTGAAAGAGCAGGCTTTATGGGAAGCACACCTACACTGATTTAATACAGAGGAACTTTTTTTCTCCCCCCTTGAGGTAAATTAACAGCAACACATCTAACATCCGTATGGTAAGAGGAAAATAAAAGCTGTACATGGAAATCCATTTTGTTTCCCAAGAGCAATGTCAAAATGAAGGATATGGCTGGAGAAACAGGTATTGGAGAGAAACATATAAGCATTAATCCACAATTTAAAGCCATCCAATTCAAATACGCCATATGGGGTAGTGTACAATATGCTGCTTTTTATACATAATGTCATTTGCATGCGAAACACGCAGCAGGTGTGTTGTCTTCAAGAGTAGTGTTGGTCTTCAGAGAGGCAGGATAAATGATCTGCTCTGATGCAGCCAATACAAAGCCTCAGTGATGTGGAAGCCCAGGATGGGGCATTTTAATGGGACATCTGTATGGAGCACACAGACCAGAGAGATGTTTGTGCTCTCTGCCTCGCTAACTGCATTAGGCTTATAATGCTACAAGTCAAGGTTTTCCAAAGGTTAGCCAGTCTGCCCCAGGGTTATCGCGTGTGTGCGTGTGTGCGTGTGTG
>JACXGJ010013503.1:0-16156 GCA_016801105.1 Esox niger | reverse complement strand
CTGTGCGTGCTGACTGTGCGTGCGTGTGTCCTTACAGCCTGCGGTGGATGAGAGGCGTGGGTCCCGTCCTCGCTCTATGGTGCGGTCCTTCACCATGCCCTCCCAGCAGAGGCCTCTGTCTGTGGCTTCAGTCAACTCCATCTCCTCTGACAACTCCCCCTCCAGGCCTGGCTCTGACGGGTAACTGTGATACACTCATACATTATCATGTCACCAACAGGGACAGCTGGGTAACAGTGATACACTCATACATTATCCTGTCACCAACAGGGACAGCTGGGTAACAGTGATACACTGATACATTATCATGTCACCTACAGGGACAGCAGGATACATGTGATACACTCATATATTATCATGTCACAAACAGGGACAGCAGGATAACTGCGATGAACTCATACATTATCATGTCACAAACAGGCACAGCAGAGTAAAGGCAACATGAAAATATTCTACAACTTACAACCTTCAGTACGTGCTGATACCCACTCAAACACACTTTTATAAAAAAATGGGGTGGCAGTAAAACATTTGAGTGAAGACTGACCTACACATTAACCGATGTTGTTCAACGTGGGGACATCTCATCTCAATCTTATCTCTCCAATGCCTTCCTCTGGGGACGTCTCATCTCTTTCTCATCTCGCCATGGCCCTCTTCTGGGGACATCTCATCTCTTTCTCATCTCGCCATGGCCCTCTTCTGGGGACCTCTCATCTCTATCTCATCTCTCCATTGCCCTTCTCTGGGGACATCTCATCTCTTTCTCATCTCGCCATGGCCCTCTTCTGGGGACCTCTCATCTCTTTCTCATCTCGCCATTGCCCTCTTCTGGGGACCTCTCATCTCTTTCTCATCTCTCCATTGCCCTCCTCTGGGGACCTCTCATCTCTTTCTCATCTCTCCATTGCCCTTCTCTGGGGACCTCTCATCTCTTTCTCATCTCTCCATTGCCCTCCTCTGGGGAGATCTCATCTCTTTCTCATCTCTCCATTGCCCTTCTCTGGGGAGGTCTCATCTCTCCATTGCCTTCCTCTGGGGACGTCTCATCTTTCTCTCATCTCTCCATTCCTCTGGTTCTACTGCACAGCTTTACCCTGGAGCCTCTCTTGCCAAAGAAGCAATACTTCAAGTCTCAGGACAAGCTGGATCGAGACGAGTCAGAGCGGGAAAGGAAGGAGCGGAAGAAGGAGAAGCGGAACAGTAAACATCAGGAGATCTTTGACAAGGAGATGAAGACCACTGAAATCCCCCTACAGCCTGCCGAGGCAGTCATTCTTTCGGAGACGGTAGGGGGGACCAATATCTTCTTTTTCGTTCCATCCTTTCACTCCTGTGCCCTTTTCTGTCTCTTCTCACCACTCCTCTGTCCTCTCCATCACAGCAGCAGAGCTTCAAAGCCCTCTGCTCTGGCCCTTTGGGATGAAACCACCGGTAAAGAAATTAAAAGTGAGGCCCAGGGAGGCCAGCCGGGCGTCGGCCCCCCTCATAGAGCTGATTCCCTGGGGTCAGAATGGAGAGGAAAGAGGTCTCTTCCATTCAGTTCCATGAGTGCGTGGAAGAGAATAATCCATAAGCTGTAGTGTATGATTGGATTTATAGTATATCTGCCAGCTGAGGCAGGACTATGAAGCGTGTCTGTGCTACAAATCTACTCACGGCATCACCTGCTATCCACTGGGTTTCAGAGTGGGTATCGTGACACAAATGAAGTCTAACAGTTAAAATGTGGCGCTCTTCACTAACATATTTACAGTAAAGCTAGAAATTAAAACCCTCTCTGAAAACAAATGATTGTAACCAGAAATAAGACGCAGCGTGCCGACAATACCCTGCCATTTTCATTTGGGGCCTGCTTTAAAAATACAAATAGCCCCGCTACAGTGTTTGCATTTTCAGAGAGAAATACGATGAGCAATCCCACTGGTCCAAAAGCAATTTTCCCAGCAAATGATGTTTCATTGATCTCTCTTTTGTTATAATTCCACTTGGATGCAATTAGTTGTCAATGCAGAACATTACTAGAATGGTTATCTGAAGCGGGGCTGGTGTGGTCAGTGTTTGTACGTAAGGAATCTGTTCTGATTTGGGATTAACGGTTTGTTGACTCCGTGTCCCTCTACAGATCAGTCCCTTGAGGCCCCAGAGACCTAAGAGTCAGGTGTTGAATGTTCTCGGCGGAGACCATCGCCTCTCAGTGTCCCCGGGACCCCAGCCCCATGCCTCCCTGGGGCCCCCGCCACATGCCTCCCCAGGGCCCCCGCCCATCACCCCCAGGAACAAACTGTCCTTCAGCCTGCCCACCGTCTCCAGTGAGTGCACACACACACACACACACACAAATGGATGTGGACCACAGGGGATTATCGATTTGGGACTTTGTGTTAATTTCCTAGATAGTTTGAGATTTGTGCCCATGGTGCTTGGTAAAACATTTTCATGCATTTTTGATTGTGAAATAAAGTCAAACACATATTTTATTTTGTTAACTGCACATAAAGTCGCTGTCGCAATTTCTGCTTTTACCCCAATAGTACTGTAGTGAAGTAGGGGCCTGGCACAGAGCAAACCCAGCTAAATCTGCTTCATTACCTTACTCTGCTCTCAGAAAGTCCTTCACAGCTACTTCTGTAACATTACCTTACGCTGCTCTCTGAAAGTCCTTCACAGCTACTTCTGTAACATTACCTTACTCTGCTCTCTGAAAGTCCTTCACAGTTACTTCTGCAACATTACCTTATCCTGCACTCTGAAAGTCCTTCACTGTTACTTCTGCAACATTACCTTATCCTTCTCTCTGAAAGTCCTTCACAGCTACTTCTGTAACATTACCTTATCCTGCTGTCTGAAAGTCTTTCACAGCTACTTCTGCAACATTACCTTATCCTGCACTCTGAAAGTCCTTCACTGTTACTTCTGCAACATTACCTTATCCTTCTCTCTGAAAGTCCTTCACAGCTACTTCTGTAACATTACCTTATCCTGCTGTCTGAAAGTCTTTCATAGCTACTTCTGCAACATTACCTTATCCTGCTGTCTGAAAGTCCTTCACAGCTACTTCTGCAACATTACCTTATCCTGCTGTCTGAAAGTCCTTCAGAGCTACTTCTGCAACATTACTTTATCCTGCTGTCTGAAAGTCCTTCACAGCTACTTCTGTAACATTACCTTATCCTGCTGTCTGAAAGTCCTTCACAGCTACTTCTGCAACATTACCTTATCCTGCTGTCTGAAAGTCCTTCAGAGCTACTTCTGCAACATTACTTTATCCTGCTGTCTGAAAGTCCTTCACAGCTACTTCTGCAACATTACCTTATCCTGCTGTCTGAAAGTCTCTTTCACAGCTACAGATTCAATATGATCTTCCACTGCTGTCTGAGAGTCTCCTTCCAGGGCTGTCTGTGTCATCACATTACTGTGTCTTGCATCAGTTCCTCCCACGGTTCCCTCTTAGAACGTTCAGAGATGAAGCGGATGGCGCGATGCCTCGCACTCTGTTAGATCTGTGGACAGACAGAAAGAGAGACGGCGTTGCACAGTGTGTCCTCATCTTTAAAAGCCTCAAATGGGTTTCCCTGCAAACCTGAAAACCTGTCATGCTGTTCAGGAGGCCCTCTGGATTCCACGGCTGTTGTTGTTTGGAATCAGCTGTTTACATTGCCCACCTTACACAGATCGCTGTCTGTTTGCCTAAATGTCCCTCCCCCTCTGCAGATCTGGAGCTGAACGGCATGGGGGCAGATAAAGGGGAGACTCCTCCCCCCCTGCCAGTGAAGGGCATCTCCGCTGATTACGGGAACCTGCTAGGAGATAATCAGGACCTGACGAGCCCCTCCACGCCTCCTCCACCCCCAACACATCATCCAAGGGTAGGGCTATTAATTAGGGCCACGCTCCTTAATGATGTCACTCTACTGCCATTAATGAACCACGGGCCCACCAGCTGTGTGTATGTGTGTACTTGTGTGTGTGTGTGTGTGTGTGTGTGTGTGTGTGTGTCATTTGTCCTGGGCTGCCATGGCGACCTGATTGATGGGATGATTAACTTTCACACACGTCTGCACCACCCTGCTGTTGGTCAGGACCTCATTGCACATATGCCCAATATGCCCACACACACACACTCATGCAGACGTGTATGATCCCACACACACACACAGAAAATTCACACAGGTTCTACATGCTTACACACACCTATCAGGAGATATTGTATCACTACATATTGTTCTTTACATCTGTCCTGCGAGCCTGTCTGTCTGACTGTTTTCCAACAGTTTTTTGTCTTTATGTTTGCCTGTCTGCCAGGTTGCCTGCCGGTCTGCCTGCCTAAGTGCGTGCGTGCGTGCGTGCATGTGTGTATCTGTAGTCAGTTTTTTTTTCCCCAGAGGGAGGTGAGACAGTGATTCAGTACAAGCAGATGTTCCCAGCTTGACTGACAGCAGGTTCCCCTACAAGTCCTTGAGTGAACAAAACGTGTCGTCTCTTTCAAATTCCGCTGTTTCGTCCATCCACATTGTTCACTGTCACTTGCCACATTCACTGTTGTAGCAGTTTGAGAAGCTCTGGTTGTGCCGATTCTCTCTGTATGAGGTTGTCCACTGACTGTCTTGAAATCAGTTGGTGTTCTAGTTAATAAGTTGCCTTGGAGTCATGCAAATAAAACGGTTGTATTGACTTAGATTGTAGTTCTTTTCACTGGTGAATCCACAGCTTCAATCCAACGATGTTCATGTACAGCGTACAGCTGTTTAGCTGAGATGTTCGGTCCAGTGTACGGCTGATTAGCTGAGATGTTCGGTCCAGTGTACAGCTCTTTACCGAGTCCATGGGATCCATAAACTTCTGAGTTATATAATAATATCCTCAGTTTCCTGGGATAAAGATATTAAAATGTCTTACTTCTATTGAAGCATCCATGCAATACTAAAAAAAGAATGTTATAAGCATGTATAAGATTTAATAGTTTCTCATAACAAGTCTTAATGCTTCTATTTTCTCCTTGTGTAGAATGTGCCACCTCCTCTGCCCAGCAAGACACCACCTCCCCCTCCACCCAAGACCACCAGGAAACAAGCATCAATTGATTCAGGAATTGTGCAATAACCAAGACATTATTCACCCCGCCAAAATACCGTGGTCGCCGCCTAAAGACACTGCTGTTATATCTTCAGCTCGTTACTGTGCACTACGTTCCTTCAGGGCCTATGAGACTCTGATAGAAATTAGTGCACTGCATAGGGAAAAGTGGCCCATTGGTACCCGGCTTATTGATTCCTTCAGTCCTTCAAGTGTGCTGATGCTGTGTGCCCTACAGTGTGCCCTACAGTGTGCCCTACAGTGTGCCCTACAGTGTGCCCTACAGTGTGCCCTACAGTGTGCCCTACAGTGTGCCCTACAGTGTGCCCTACAGGGTGCCCTACAGGGTGCCCTACAGGGTGCCCTAC
Source organism: Esox niger (assembly GCA_016801105.1). Lineage (NCBI taxonomy): Eukaryota > Metazoa > Chordata > Actinopteri > Esociformes > Esocidae > Esox > Esox niger. Next base: position 10,712 of record JACXGJ010013503.1, on the reverse strand, counting down.
AGGGTGCCCTACAGGGTGCCCTACAGGGTGCCCTACAGGGTGCCCTACAGGGTGCCCTACAGGGTGCCCTACAGGGTGCCCTACACTGTGCCCTACACTGTGCCCTACACTCTGCCCTACACTGTGCCCTACAGTACGTTAAGAGGGGAATCCATTGCCCACCATGATTAGCCGAATAATTGTCTGATGCCATCTGTGATCCTCCTTTCGATTTCACTTGATACCACTCTGGGTCTCCGTAATGGAATAAGATCTTTTTCCGTCGGTGGGATGAGTGACTCAAGCACTCTAATTCTGCCGTTTCAGACCAGTAGACCGACAGGTGGGTGACCAACAACATGCTGAGAGCACATAGAAAAAACGTCTTGTTCTCTTCAGTTATATTATCTCTCCTATGGTATTATCTTTTTTATCAATATTCCTGCTATGTACAGAGGTATGTATATATGATTTTATTTTATTTCAATTTTTATGTGGAATTGATCATGACTTTTTGTATTAACGTTGCATTGGATTAACTGGCATTCATTCATATCCCAAAAAAAGGGCTTTTAGGTTTTTAAATGACAAGGACTGTAAAGAACTGGTTTGTAAGTATCTGCCTATCATTAATAACATTGTAATGGTTGGTGCTTTCTTTGGAGTGGACATAATCCCTCTCTATGCAGATGTTGTCATTGTATAGGGTTTCGTTATAGAATGCTGTAGCCTTGAATTCTTATAACAATGACTGTTCCCCGATTCACTACTGACTTCTCAATAAACTTCAACTTTATGTATAAAATCAAACTGGTGAGCTACTTTTGTTTTGCAAGCTGCTGATCTCACACGTGTGAGTCAGCATGGGTTCAAATCAGGTAAACTTTGACTCGCCCTTGACCGTTTCAGTAAAAATAGAACTCTTAAAAAATTTACGCTCATTAAAAAATAGAATACTTCAACTCCAACAGAACACAATGCAAATGTGTATTTGAGTTCTAAAGCAAGTACCAGTGTTTTCTTCCTCTGTTCTTGTTTGAATAAAGATTGTATCTACAGGAGATGGGTCTTAAACTGCAATTACTTCTGCTTCCTTATGCAGTCCTGCTAACAGTGTCTTTACGGTGATGGTGTTCAGGGTTCAGTGAGGTCAAATGGGAACGGTCTCTTGAGGTAATGTCAAGCAGAGTTAACACGTCAAACTCTTTACAATATCTCACAGGAATGGTATAAAAGGTCATCAAGATGAACTCTTTCAGTAATGATTTTCAGGGTATAACTTCTGTGGAACGGTGCAGGTCTGCTCCAGTAGATGACCCTGGTTCTTGACTTTCACCCATAGTGTGTTCCGTTCTGAACGTGCATGGAAAGCATCATGTGAACACACTTGTTAAACAAGTGTGCATCTTATGTGAGCGTCCGAATCCTCTGTGAATCACAAAGAAAAATACTTATTGTCTATCGTGTTGATTAGCCAAGTACTCCTTGGAGTCCTGGAACCTCTGTTTGCGGACCGCGGATTCGCCTGCCAGCTGATGGGACAGCTCCCAGTGGAATGGAAAATGAAGAAAGGTGATGAAAATGTTCTTTTTTCCCATACGGCGCTGAGACGAAATGCAGTCATTCCGTTATAATTGAACAATTATAACCTAGTTGTTGGTGAAATTAATTGTAATTTGCTCAATTACATCACATTACCTGTTGAGAAAAAGCTTTAAATTGAATTACACTTTTTAATTAACTTGTTGGGACCTTGAAGGATCTTTGTTACATTGGTATTGTCTTATGACCGTTGGCACTGTGGATCTGGAATTTAAACCCATCACTGGAGCTTATATACACGCTCTCTCTTTCATTCTAAATACTGAAATAATCTTGTTTATATTTACTGAAAATAGATTATGTGGAACATAGAACTCCAGTCCTGAATGACTTCTGAACAGAGATCTTTGGTTCTGTTCTGAACTGCTTGTCCAGAGACCTTGGGTTCTGTTCTGAACTGCTTGTCCAGAGACTTAGGGTTCTGTTCTGAACTGCTTGTCCAGAGACTTAGGGTTCTGTTCTGAACTGCTTGTCCAGAGACCTTGGGTTCTGTTCTGAACTGCTTGTCCAGAGACTTAGGGTTCTGTTCTGAACTGCTTGTCCAGAGACTTAGGGTTCTGTTCTGAACTGCTTGTCCAGAGACCTTGGGTTCTGTTCTGAACTACTTGTCCAGAGACTTAGGGTTCTGTTCTGAACTGCTTGTCCAGAGACTTAGGGTTCTGTTCTGAACTGCTTGTCCAGAGACTTAGGGTTCTGTTCTGAACTACTTGTCCAGAGACTTAGGGTTCTGTTCTGAACTACTTGTCCAGAGACTTAGGGTTCTGTTCTGAACTGCTTGTCCAGAGACTTAGGGTTCTGTTCTGAACTGCTTGTCCAGAGACTTAGGGTTCTGTTCTGAACTGCTTGTCCAGAGACTTAGGGTTCTGTTCTGAACTGCTTGTCCAGAGACTTAGGGTTCTGTTCTGAACTGCTTGTCCAGAGACTTAGGGTTCTGTTCTGAACTGCATGTCCAGAGATCTAGGGTTCTGTTCTGAACTACTTTTCCTGAGATGTATGTCAGTGTGCACGGGAACTAGGTTTTTTTAGCGTACCATATAGGACGTGCATTGGTGCCATTTCCAACCATTCTCCCACTGAAGCAGGAATACATCTGCAATGACTTGAGGCAGCCTTCTACTTTAAATAGTTTGCTGCAAATTGTATTCACACATTCACGGGCCTTTGGGACAAAAATTTACATCTCAATTATTGCTTGGATGAATTTCCAACTGCTATAAGCGTGGGGACTAATATTAGCTCAACAGCAGCTGCGAAGAAAACAAACCTTTCCAATCACACTTGCAGATAGGATGAAACTGTCCTGTTTTTCCCTTGTATGTTATCTAAACTGTATTTTTTTTTCTTAAGATGTTAAATGCTTGCATGGCTTGTATCGTGCGTGCGTGCGTGTGAACCAGGTCTGTGTGTAAATGACAGTAAAACCTGAAACATTTGTCCCCAGAACTCTTTTGGACAGGTATCCACTGTCAAAGATTCAGCCAGTGTTAGAATTAAGTATTAGGGAATTACTTGTTAATTGTAGAGTTTAGCTTTCGGGGCTAATTTAAGTTTAGGCAATAAATTGGATTATCGAAGTTAGCTTAACATTTATAGTTAATCTTAGCACAGAGGAATAGGCAGCATGGATTTATGGGTCAGTGTTTCCTCTCAGGTCCCCACCTGGACAGAATGACCTGTTTGGGCAGCAGACACGTTCACAGGACAGACTCAACCTTTGCCGAGCACACGCCCCATTGCTCTCTAGTGCCCTTTCCTGTTGATATGTTCCAGTTCGTCCTGGTCCGTCTTTTTCACTCGTGTCGCTCATTCAACACAAATCCGTCCTGTTTCAGATTCAGCACACGCCTCTGGGAAGGTCTGTGCACGGCTCTGTTGGGCGGTATAGCTCTGCATCAATGTGTGTGTGTTTGTTTAATTATCCTTCTCTGCTCCAGGTAAGTTGTACAACCTCAGTCTGAAGTTTCCTCTTATTTCAGCAACTTTTCGGAGTGGATGTTTGCCATCCGCCGGAGGGAACGCTGCTCCAACTGTCACATCAGAAAGATATTAGCCACTTGAAGAGTCCTCTCGCTTCTCGGTTATTCATTTCCTTCTTACGACGCCTCCCAAACTCTGCCCTTAATCCATTCACTACAAGTCCAATAGGCTTTAGTGAAGATGAGGGCACTAAATACATGGAATATGGTCTCATTTTGGATACACTCCTAAGCCCTCTAAAGCTGTCACTTCTGTAATCATCCCCTATTGGATGTCAATTATGCATTATAGCTGAATGGGAAAACAACCCACACAACCTAGATTACAGAAGTGCTGTTGAATCTTTTGTTATAGTAAGTTGACTGTGTAGATTTTTATTGAAATTTAATTATGTGTTGATTTTTTTTTATGTTAGTCGGTTGATTTTGTGTTAATATTGTTATTTTAGAGTAGCTTGGTTTTGTGAATCCTTGTTTGTTATGTAGGTTGATACTGTGTGACAAACTTCTACAAAACTTATTGAAAATGCAGCCTAAGAAAACAAACCATGTCAGATATTTTTATATAGCAGCACGCCTTGAAAATGCCATTTTATTAGACCAGTGAAAAGGGATGTGATGTTAGACTTGTGTCATCAGAAGTTGGATCCTTTTACTGTTATAATTGCGTTTGGTGTTTTTAAGAGCAGAAAGGCATCGTTGTGGCTTCATGTTAGAGTACATTAATTCTGCGTTGCTTTGAGGAAGAAAATAAAAGATCACATTTAGATTTTGGCGATTTTTGGAAAGAGTTTGAAACCATTGCACACAGAAGTAGGTAAGCCCCTATGGGCTACTGGCCCACGTTAATACAATTAAATTGCTTTGACTTGCACATAATTTAGCACAGAATGGTTCGGGTAAAAAGCCTCAGAGACAGAAACCTTATTGGCAATGAGGCCTAATGTGAACAGAAACCTAATTACTTGAATTTGAAACAATAATATCCCTGACCCTAATTAATTTCCTAAAATGTTTTCTTACACTGCTGAACTGTTTAGATTGGTTAGTTAAAGTCATATTCCCGCCAGTATCATTGGCGGGAATTTGCCTGTTCTCTAAAAGTCTAGATGTTTTTAATTTTCATGTTTTTGTTAGCAGTCTTAGGCACTGTATCAACCACAGACTGGGAGGTAGTTTCAATGTGTTATTTCATACCGTACATTGATACATTTACTGCATCACAATACTTTTCGTTGGTTCACTCAGATTAACCTTATTATTTTTCAGGCCTTTAAGACAAAGGTACACTACAGTGATAGACAATAGGCGTGATGTAACAGTACACCTAGCAATACGCATTTAAAGTACATCATGAGTCATTGCACAGTTTTACATTTAAAGAGACGCGTTGTGAGATATGAGATGGGCTTAAAGGCTTGATCAATCGAATGAGTCACTTATCAAAGACATCCAGCACAACTCAATCTATGCCAGTCCAATAAAATCTGGATTAAGTACAGCATATGTCATAAATGGTCTGTTCAGCACCATAGTATTCTAGTCTTGACCAGTGCATTATGGCTATAGTCTACCATTCAGGATGCTCATTATGAGATGGGGCTCTTCCTTCTCTATCACTCCTCTATCTCTTCTTTCTCTATCATTCTCTCCTCTATCTCTTCCTTCTCTCTCTATCACTCTATCTTCCTTGTCTTTAATGCGATCTCCATTGCTCTCTCGTCTTCACTCTTGCTGTCCTTTCTCCTTTCTTCTTTGCCCTTCCCTCTCTTCTCTCCCCTGTCGTTCTTCTCTCTCCTTATTCTCCTGTCTCTCTCCTTTTTTCTCTTGCACTCCCCCATCTTATGTCCCCTTATCCATGAGAGGTGTATTAACATCTCACAGCGACAGATTGATTTACTCCATCTTCCTTTCTGTACTAATAGTGTATGTAATGGTTAGGGACACTTAGACATGTGCTACACCCGTTTCTTATGTCCCTGTTGTGCTACAAAACTGCATGGCATTTTCATGAATCAACAACCTCTAAACCTAATCTCAACTCTTCTGTCCTTCTATTTTCTCTCTAGTTCATCCTCTGTTCTGTCTCTCTTCCTCTATATTTTTATCTCTCTTGGTATTTCTGTCTCTTTCGCTCTGTCCCTCTCATCCCTTTTCCTTTATCTTTCTCTCTGAGCTGTGCCAGGGGGCGTCCTCTCTCACAATGACAAATGAATAATGAAGACCAAACGTATATATTTTTGCATAACGTACATTAGACCTACAGATTACAGTGCCAATACCCGTCTAGCCTGTTATATGCTTTGCAGTGAATGATTGATTTGCTGCTGATGCTAGACAGTAGATGCTAGTCCTTTTGAACTGATGGTAATAGACACATGCTAACTACTCATTCATTTCTAAACATGATGTGCTTATGATGAACTGTGGTCCCACTGATGTGAGTATGGACATGATTAGTTTCTGCTCCACTACAAGCAGGTGTCGTCTGAGCTACCAGATACTGGCCATGTCCCAGGTGGCGCTCTATTCCCTTCCTGGGGCACTGCTTTTGAACAGCACCCATATTCAAAAGCAGTGCCCTGGATACAGAAGGCAATAGGATGCCGTTTGGGATGCCTTCAGTGTGCAAATATGACTGTAAGATACAACATAATGTATTTCAATCATTGTCTCGTTTCATTTTCCGAAAACCTTCTGAAGAACAGACAGTCCATTTCCTGCAGTGCTATCATTTTCTCCTTATGAATATAAATCAGCGCTTGATTTTGTTTTCTTTATTCTTCTTTCCATATTTTATTTCTGTTGAACCCATTCGAGAGCAGGTTCATTATCTTTTCTAAAGCACGTAGCTCAGTTTCAAACCTCCGAGGCATAGTGATGTGTTTCAGGCAAAGACGGTGATTTCTACAGATTTCCACAACAGTTTAGTTGCAGGTTCTGGTTCTGGCTGATGTAGAGTCATCGATTTAGGGCATAGCTGTAGAACGCTACCCGTTCTCACTTTCCGTGTTAAGGCCAGAGGTCACAGGTTCTATTAGAACGTGGTTCCTTACAAACCACGACCCGTTCTGCGTCTGACGCGCTGTCCAAAATGCAATGCTGTGCCGCCTGCAGCCCGCTGTTGTTACTGATTGGACATTGACAAGGACTTGTCCGACGCGACTGCCTGGGTGACTGGGTTGGTACCCACGAAACAGGTGGTCTCAATAACAGCCAGTGTGTTTTGTGGTCTACCAAATATGCCAGACGTTGTTGTGTCGGGAAGCCAGGCAGAGGGGCGCCTCTTGGCCTTTGACCTCTACACCGGGCATCTTTTCTGACAAGGTCCTAAAATGCCAGCCTCTCATGTCACGCATGAACAGTCGCGGGTACCAGTGCTGACTTCTGGTGGAGGGATTTAAGAGGCCATGCTCACCGGGAAAAGCCTGCAGTGAGGTGTTGCTGTGGGTCAGAGGTCATGGGTGTGGGCTGGATGTACATGACCTTTACATGCTTCAAATCCCTTTTACTGTAATGGTATTTGTGGATTCAGATCTGTATTTAGTGTGTCCTTCCACAGAGGCTGCCTGGTCCTGAGAAGCGCACTAAGGATACTTCGCCAAATGTCATGACCTTATTGGATAAAAGGTTAGAAAGACTTGTGGTCTGCTTTAGTTTTACTCGATTACAGGTTTTTTACATAATTATTAACATTAAACGTTCATGAGTAGGAGGATTTCACCTAATCTTTGATCAGGGAAAATTATTAAGATATTTAAATGTTTAGGTTGAATTGATTTGCTGACTTATGAACATGTCCTGCTTCATCAGTTATAATAATTTTAATTTCCAAAAAAGTTGTGACGCTGCGTAAAATGCTAATAAAACCAGAATGCACTGATAACGGGCCAAACTGTCCCTTTCCTTTTTAGCCCGGAGGATGTGGCATCAAAAATAATAAACCATTTTGATTTGTCAGACCACCGGACAGTTTTCCACTTTGCCTCAGTCCATCTTAAATGAGCTCAGACCCAGAGAACGCAACAGCGTTTCTGTATCTTTTTTATATCTGTGTTTTGTATGGTGGAGTTTTAACTTCAACTTTTAGATGATGAAGCATGCTGCGTTCACAGACACAATGGATTTCAGAAGTGTTCCTCAGCCCATGCAGTGTTGTCCATCGTCTGGTTTTAATGCAGTGCCACTTGAGGGCCCAAAGATCACGGCCATCCTATGTTGGTTTTTGGTCATGTCCCTTGCATACAGAGATTTCTCCAGATTTTCTGAATATTTTAATATTATTATCTACTTTAGATTATGAGATCCCTAATCTCTTTCACAGAGTAGTGAACCCCTCCCCATCTTTACTTCTGAAAGACTCGTCCTCTCTGGGATGCTCCTTACATACCAAATCATGTTGCTGACCTGTTGCTTATTAACCAAGTTGCTTGAGATGTTCCAGCAGGTCCTTTTTTGCATTGCACAATTTTTCAGTCTTTTGTTAGCTCTGTCCCATTTTTTCTCAATGTGTGGCTGGCAATGAATTCAAAACAGGCAAATACAGCTCTGGAAAAATTTACGAGATCACTGCACCTTTTTTTGCCTTTCCAAAATAGTCAAAAAGAAAGGTTTCGAGTGAGGAACAGAAGGGTTAAAATTAAGAGACCACTACAAATTGAACGCTTCAACTTTTTTAGAAAGTGCAGTGGTCACTTAATTTTTTCCAGAGCTTTATTTTTCAAGGAACAATAATATTGAAGAAATATTATTTTAAGGCAGCAAGTTGGATGTAATTTATGTAGCTAGTAGTAGGCCTGACAAGATAAAGTTTATTGTCACGTTCAGGATAAAAAAAACTACATAAGTACGTAATTTTTTTTTTCTGCAATGAAAATGTATGTTTAATTTAGCCTTGCTGTTAAAACCTACAAAGATATAGTGGGCAGTGACTGTCTATAGGTCTGTCTTGGGATGGTGGCTGATCTGTCAGAGGTATTAATAACAGGATCCAAAATGAATGACATGTCTCCCCTCTGTCTCAGTCCAAGCACTGTATTGTCACCGTTTGAGAGAAATGAGAGATTGGATCAAACAGACATTTTCCGGGGGGTGAAGATCCATTCACCATGTAGTTTGAGAAATGAGGTGTAATGCATTTTATTTAATTAGTTACTATTTACGGACAACGATTACATTTAAAATAACTAAGTGGGAAAACCACTCATCTCGTTCATAGTGATTACCCGTAACTCAGAGAATTAGCTCTATCAGTGCCAAAAAGTTTCATTATCCTCGAAAAAATAATGAAGCCCCTTTGTTATCCTCCAATAAGAATGAATCTCTTTCGTTATCCTCCAATAAGAATGAAGCCCCTTCTTAATCCTCCAATAAGAATGAAGCCCCTTCTTAATCCTCCAATAAGAAGGAAGCCCCTTCGTTATCCTCCAAAAAGAATGAAGCCCCTTTATCCTCCAATAAGAATGAAGCCTCTTTGTTATCCTCCAATAAGAATGAAGCCCTCTTCGTTATCCTCCATAGAAAAAGGCATGTACTCATCCACCAATGACACGGCTGGATGTAGCTGAAAGGGAATTGAAAGGTCAACACTGACGTTCTCAGCAGACAAACGAGGCAGCTGAGAGTCGCTGATTGTCATTCATCAAGCGCTTTGCAAACACAACGACGTGTGTCAGTGCGAGCCAGTGTGCGCGTGTCACTCAACAGACTGAGACTGGCCAGAGGTCCATGAGTCAGTGAGTGAGACGTCTGTCAAATAGAATCACTGCGTTTTTGCCGTTCACCATTAGGCAGCTGATGCAGTGATTTGCATTTTCTGCATTTTCCCACTGTCATGTCCAGTAATAAATGGGTCGTGGGTTGGAATTGATCACAGAGATGGGGTACTTAGTAAATGATTGTGATCAACTGAAACATTGGCAACAGTCACGCAGTGTTCTGTTGTACTCAATGGATTGGTAGCTACAAAAGGTTTGGTTGGGTTTTCACAGGCTAACCAATGCATATAGCCAGTGTATATAGTATACACCCATGCAGTACAAGTCTGAAGTTTGGACATCCCTACTCATTCAAGGCTACTTTTTTAAATCTTTGTGTCTGTCATTTTATAATGCCAGAAAAAAAACATACAATTACAAATGGAATCATGTAGTAACTAATGAAATGTTAAACAAATCAAAATATATTTACATTTTGGATTCTTCAAAGTAGCCACCCATTGTCTTGAAGACAGCTTTTCACACACTTGTCATGGTCCCAACATGCTTCATGAGGTAGTCACCTGGCTTTTCAAGAGGTGTTGTGTTTGCCTGAATGATTCAGACTCAGTCCTCCTTCTAACTTATCACAATCCATCTGTGATTCCTAACTAAATGTTCTGAGATTCAGCAAACTGGACCAAAACAACAGATTTGTGTTGCCTTTGGAGTTGTGCGAAGTTAGCTTTATATTATTCTGATTGAGTCACGGCAATAATGGCTACCAAATGTGCTTCTACTAATTAATGACTCGGGGGGAGACATATGCTCCCAATGCATCTTAATGTAGTATTTATTATTAATGATGAAAATGTTGTTTAATTTTCATTTCGAGAATGTGGCATAGATCTGTAGACTATAGTAATCATGTTTAATCTCAAGAAGTGGATTAACATTTTCCTGGCAACTGTAAAGCATTAGCTTTGCTTCCTACAGTCCTCAGACCCTAAAGGTGTGTTGGAAACATTTTGGTTGACGACTTACCTGTGAGGTTTCTGTTTTTTGTCATAGTTGTCTAAAGGCACTCAATCAATTTCTCATCAAGAACAGCTGACGTGGGTTTTACCTCAAGGTGCCCTGGGCGGTGGCGCTGAGAAGGCCGACCAATCAGCCGAGTCATCTTCCGTGGCTTCAGTGTGGTATGGCCACTATTTACAACTTTCAGGGCCAGTTAATCCTTTCCTTCAAATCGTGTACTCATGGATCGCGCACATACATGTAATAAGGAGGGATTTTCAAAAGCAGGCAGGCAAATACACACGCTAACCTACACACGTACACAAACCCGCGCTAACCTACACACGTACACAAACCCGCGCTAACCTACACACGTACACAAACCCGCGCTAACCTACACACGTACACAAACCCACGCTAACCTACACACGTACACAAACCC
>JACXGJ010013502.1:0-16158 GCA_016801105.1 Esox niger | reverse complement strand
CCCTTACCATCCTTCCACACCCTTACCATCCTTCCACTCCCTTATCATCCTTCCACACCCTTACCATCCTTCCACTCCCTTACCATCCTTCCACTCCCTTATCATCCTTCCACTTCCTTACCATCCTTCCACTTCCTTACCATCCTCCCACTCCCTAACCATCCTTCCACTTCCTTACCATCCTTCTACTTCCTTACCATCCTTCCACTTCCTTACCATCCCTCTATTTCTTTACCATCCTTCCACTCTCTTATCATCCTTCCACTCCCTTACCATCCTTCCACTCCCTGGTTGCAGGGTTGATGATGCCAAACAGCTCGTCGTTTGTCACAGCTTTTGGGTTAAGGTCCGCCCACACAGGCCTCCGCTTCATGTTCTGATAGGTCTTTTGGAGTGACCTCATCACTTGGCTCTTTCCGGTACCCGCGTTTCCCACCACGAACACAGAGTGGCGCACTGCCAACAACTCTTCCAGCTGTACTACCTGGGGGAGTGAAGAGAGGGAGGAACGGAGAGACTTTTACAATACAGCAGAGCTGGGCTGACCATTCAAACTGCATATACGGCTGTGGAACGGCTGCATAAACTGCACAAACGGCTGCGGAAATAATTGTTTTACAGTAAACACACCTGAATGTCTAAAACTAGATAGAAAGTATGAACAAATGACAATGCTCATGTGAAATTTTAATTACTCCCCATTTCATGGAGACAAATTAATTTGGACAAATTTATCGCCACACCCAAGAATTTACATCTCTCTATTGTGGCTCGGTTGGGCCACAAACTGCGGCTGTCCCTGCTGTACAGAACGGTACATACACTGCAATGCAGCAGAGGAACTCACAGCACCAGTGAGTGCCACTCCCGTTACAGCTCAGTGAGAGAGCAGTGCAGTGTTTACTGGAAACACTGAGGACATGATGCTACCACTGAAAATGCCTCATCTGGGAGATTTCATCACCTTATTCGCCCCAAGAATATCAGCAACACTTACGACAAACAGACATAATATTAACATCTATAATGGTGGATGTGACAGGAACTTCGGAAAATCACACAAGACAGTGAGACGGTGAGAACATCAAAGTCTGTAACTGTCAGAAAACAAGCCAGACAGAGAGAGTGTGAAAGAGCATGAAAGCGGGAGAGAGGAAAAGAAAAGAGAATCCTTCAAAGTGAAACTCACTAATGGCATGCCGAATCAATGCCATCGACTGGCATCCTATTCAACCTGAACTATTCAGCCTCAGTGTAGCGTTTAGCATCTGAAAGACCGATCACTGATTACAGTGGTGACGTGCGTGGAGCCGACACTACAAGGCGCTAACGCTAGCCCCACGAGAGGCTAACACAAGGCGGGTTAACTCATTCACCACTGAACCTCTCACGTTCACGCCAACCAACTGCACGACTCAGGTCAAAGGTAGTGCACTTAAACCCAGCCAGACACGGCGACAGGGAGCAGGGTGTCATGTCACACCAAGTGCGTGGTGTTTCCGACAGTAAAGCCAGATCATTGCGGACCCGCCAGCGTCTCTTCGGCCTGACGGTCTCCGTATATGTGTGGTGTCTGTGGCGGCGGCGGGGTGATGTGATGCTACAGAGGCGTGATGGAGTGTCATTATGATGTTACCGTGGCGCTCTGACCCGCTGAAGATTGCATTCATTTCCCCTGGCTCTGCTATCCTATGTCTCTGACAAGCGTGTGTGTGTGTGGGAGCGTATGGGTGGAATCAGGACGATGGACCTTTCCACCTGGGACATTATTACAGTGTAACCAGAGGGTCGGGGCTTGGTATATTTGGCCGATTCATCTACAAGCCAGACTTCAGTGACACTAATGTGTAGATTTAGCAAGGACATATTATAGTGCAACACCAGGTAAATGGCTTTTAGAGAAAATTCAACCAGTAGCAGGACAATTCTAGTGTTGATTTGGTTATATTGTTGAAGTGTGGGTTCTAGGCCCATGAACTAGACATGACAGTATAGTGAACAGGGTTAATATAGGAACATTATCTACTGACAAGAAACTGTTATATATTCTTGTTTTTAACACTTATTTTACCCGGTAATTATTATTTAGAACAAGGACATGGGACAAATGTGGGTTTACTGCCTCGCTCAGAGACAGAAATAAAGATGTTTCACTTGGCCGGATTAGAGTCTAAACTTGTAACCTTTTAGTTATTGACAGATTTTGAAAAAACACTGTTTCAGTCATTGATTAATCAGTTGATATATTCTTTAACATGGTAACTAACCAACTAACACGGAGAGTCAACCAACTAAGGCTGAAAAGCCATATTGGTTGACCAGTAACAATACCTTCAGTACAAAACTGTCCTCTGCCTGTAGTTTGAGGTCCAGAACAGACTGCTTGACTTGCTTCTCAAACTCCAGGTCTCTCTTCCTGGGAACCTCCAGGGCAGGGAACAGATCTCCGATAAGCCCCATGAAGACTGACATGTCATCGGTCACAATCTTAGGGATGTTGAAGTCTCTCAGGGCACGCATCAGAACCTGGTCCTCCGGGCGGTCTGGGTCACCCCGTTTCAGAGAGCCAGCCACGACCAGGACAGACTTGATGGCCCTCAGCCCCCAGTCATAGTGGTCCTGGGGAGAGAGAGAGATCCAGGGAGACAATCAACATTACCATGAAAAGAGGGATTCTCTGGATATACTTCACTGAATATCTTCTACATATCTGGAAAAAAATGAATAATGAAGTGGAAGAATACCAATGGTCGGTAAAAACATGCAAAGAAAACACAATCTGCACACTGTTACCATAAAGTGTTAACCAGGTTCCTCCTTTGATTAGACACAGAATAATCCTTGTTGTTTTGAAAAGTCAGTGTTTTGTTTGTTGAATGGTCAAAACATATATATATATATATATATATATATATATCTTTGTTACATACAAGGTTTCACACAAAAAGGGATGTAGTGATAGTAGGTGTTCAGAATGTAGTACCAGCATTATTCAATCCACTTATAATCAGCCACTTGTTTTTTTTTATTCCTTCCATTGATTTGCAGGTTCAGCCATTAACAACATTGCTTACCATACAGACTGTTCATTATGGACTTTGCTCAGTGCTAGAAAACTTTTACAAACAACACTTTGTAGGATGGAAAATAAACATTGAATAAAATCAAAATGCCCTTTTCACTAAAAGCAAGAACTTGACATATTTTGCAGAATATCCAGCACTACGAAACTCAGATGTGTTTATTGTTATTCTATTTCACAGATGACCACATAAGGTTACTGAACAGACTATCGCATATTGTTACTTTATAGACCTCCACATATTGTTACTGTACAGACCACCACACAGTGTTACTGTACAGACCACCACATATTGTTCCTGTATAGACCACCACATATTGTTACTCTACAGACTACCACATATTGTTACCATATAGACCACCACATATTGTTACTCTACAGACCACCACATATTGTTCCTGAATAGACCACCACATATTGTTACTGTACAGACCACCACACATTGTTACTCTCCAGATCACCACATATTGTTACTGTATAGACCACCACATACTGTTCCTGTACAGACTACTACATTTTGTTACTGTATAGACCACGACATATTGTCGCTGTAAAGACCAACACATAATATTACTGTAAAGTCCACCATATAATGTTTCTGTACAGACCACCACATTATGTTTCTGTACAAACCACCACTTAAAGTAGACATGATGGAACTGTATATAGACAGATCTGTTTTGGCTTGCCAGATTGTCACGCCACAACGATCTGGGACCAGGCAATAATCTAAACCATACATTCAATGAGAAGCATACTGCACCTGTTTGGACAGCAGCTCTTTGCAGAGAGTATAGAGGGTGATGAACTTCCTGGCCAGGATTCTAGCATCAAGGAAGCCTTCAGCCACCAGCATGATCTCACAGATCAGCTCAAAGTCTGGCACCACCATAGCACACGGCCTGAGGGAGGGAGAGACATTTAATCACGCGGCTGGACACGGTCACCCTGGTTCCAACCAGAAACAGTTCACCAATAGTAACTGTTGGTGATGCTGAGATATAGTCACAGTCATTGGTTGGGTTTTCTTCCAACATGTTATACACATCCAACAGTGAACTCTTTATTTAACCTCAGCAGTTCATAACAGTCTGTGCAGTACCTGAACAGGGCCTTGAGGTTCTCTGGCAGTTCTGTCCTGCCAGCATAGCCTGGGTTCATAGTGATAAAGATGCCAACAGAGGGGGAGAGATTCACCTCCTCTCCCATGAAGTTAAACCTCTGCTTCTTGTCTCGGATGGCGTCCTGGATGCTCTTCACCTGAACAGGACAAATAGCACAGATACAGAGAGAACCATTTAGAGACACGAGACCATTAGGAATGATGTTAAGTCTAATAACAAAACAGATTTTGCTACTGTGGTGTATTAAGAATAGGTTGGTGGTCTTGACAGATACCATCACTGGTATCCAATCAATCACCACCAAACACAAAAGATAATGGCTTTCATACTCTACAGCCTAAGAAATGCTGCAGCATATGCATGTATGGATCTATGTGCACATTGCCAGAACAAAGTCAGTATAAATGAAGTAGAATCAGAACATCAATATGCCCCACTGGTTTTACCAAAAACATTTTTACAAAAAACATTTTTACTCCACACCCATACCTATAAACAAGACAGAGAGTTTTGGTTTACTCTACCCGTACAATGTATTGCTATTTTAACTGTGGTCATTTATACCAGGTGGACCAAAAGTACATTAAAATACCCACAGTGGTTGTCACACAAATAAATTGATATGTCCTTCATTGGAAATGGCCGAGAAGACATCACAAAGTCCTTTTGGAGACATTGCAGTATGGAGATGCTGTGGGTTTAGTAGCAAAAGTAAGAAAGTAAGAAAAAACGAGTGTGGCGGTTTGGTGAAAGTGTGTCATGTTTGACGGCAACTTATAGAGACGAGGCTTGTTTCCTTCTAAAAGCTATTAGCTAGTGTTACTTAAATTATTAAAATGGCCACACCACATCTGACATATCCTTCATATGCCATGGACGTGTGTAGTAAGAATAAGATCCCAGCTGAACAGAAGCGTACGGCCTTCATTACAGAGCTGGGTTTATACTACTTTGTGGTTAGGGACTAACATAGCACCATTCAGGTTTGGGGGGTGTTGAATGGGGTCATTGCCGTGGTAAACTCTACGACCCCTCAAGGTGACTGCAGTTGTCAGTCAAACTGCGTTTTGGTGTTTCTTCTTACAAATTGGTTTGGCTCACATCCTGGTTGGCGGGAAGCGAGGAAGAAGCAATGTGATACTTGGCAGTATTTTTGGGGGGAGGATGCATTTCCCAGTGTGTTGGGATAAGTTCATTACACAATTAGAAACCATGAAACTGGGGACAAATTAGGGAAGAATGTGACAACCACCCGAAATGTTACTCTGTAGTGTCCTTGTCTGAAGCCAAAATCCCAAATGAATATTGCAAATCCATCATATTTTACATCAGACACACTGCAGCAGAGAAACAGCTCTTCACGGGCCAGTACACACAATGACACGCGCACATACTCACACACATCACACACACACAGACAGACAGACAGACAGACACACACACACACACACACACATGCAAACACATACAGGGAGAGACACACACCCTTTCAGCACTTTTTTCTATACACTCTCACCACTTTTCAATTTACCAATTTCATCTCATTTTTATTTATTTTTTCTATCATTGTCATGCAGAGTCTGAACAGCGAGAATGGAACTGTGTGGATTGCCAAGCATAAAACCTCTGATCCAGAGACACACAACCATCTGGCTTCAAATGGAAATACTGGTACATTTTGTATCAGCACAAATATCACTTTACATTCTAGAGATACTAAGGTAATCACCCTGCAGCTTGATTCTGAAGATTTCCATAGACCACTTCAGAAAATAAACTCTGTTGACAGAGTGTAAATATGAAAAACATCCCAAACATTTCCATACAGTCATTCACCCATCAGGCAATTTTCACAATCCAGTCCGGCACGTTGTAAGCAATTTGACCAACAGAACGTTGTGTTGAGGAGATGAGAGGGGCTGAGTTGAGCTAATTTGTCTCCGTACAGCTGTGTTTGTGTGTTCCTCCGTTTCCCCAGTGATGAATTGATCGCGCCACCTCCAAACACATACTGCAGTCTGCAGCCAAACGTTTGGTCACGTTATGGCACCTGCTGTCCTCTTAAACAGAATGGATTGTCAGACACTGCCTCTGACGTTGGCTGTATTAGGCACCAAACAAAAGACTAAACTTGACTGGAACCAGGAGAGACACACTGCCTTGATTTGCCCAATGACAAACCCACATTTCATGTTTTTACTGCCTACCGTTAATGAACACCACCCAGCTGCTCTCTATGAGGAGAAAGGAGGAGGAGGTCCATGGGCAGAACACATGTTCTATTCTTCTTCATTCCATGTCATTGCCCATCTATGTCTTTTTTCTCTCTCTCTCCATCTCAGCCGTCAAGGAGGACGTTTTCTTTGAAAGCTATCTGCTGGCGAGGGGTCATTTAACTGGCTGTGGTGCGCTTTACTGCTAGTGTGACGATGGCTGAAACATATCCATTTCACCATGAACACCATGTTTTCTGAGATAAGCAACAGGCAGCGGTGCCTCTGCGCAATAGAAACCTCAGTGGCCACTAAACATGAGAGGCCTGAGAAAACTTCATGTATCAAGGACGGCTGATAAACCTATTTGATTACTTCGTTTGATTCCCAAAAACAATCTGCCGATGTGGCGTTGAGTAAGGCCACCCCGATTGGCCACGGACAGACATTGGATAATGGCTGACCAGGGCTCTGGCCTCACTCTGTAAGTTTCCAAAGAGGAATAAGGATATGAAATGATATATAAGTACCCAACAAATGATAATGTTTGATCATACATTATTGCCCTGGGTCATGCTTACCTGCACAGCGACCACAGACAACACCTCGACAGAAATCCTGTTGAATTCGTCAAAGCAGCCCCACGCTCCTGTCTGGGCCAGTCCTTTATAGATGTTCCCACATGACTGCAGGGAGTGGGGGAGGGGTTGTGGGTTAAGATGCACTGTAAGATCGATGATTGACATTTGACATTAACCACAGTAGCGAGTTGCTGGAACAGGTAACATTTTCTTTCTGGCTGTCTGTTGAAATAATGGAAAAGGTTAAATGCCAGCGCACACCACCAGAGTCACCTCTCTCCGTAGCCCCCTGAGACACCCTAATAATGTGGAGAAACACTCGGTGATTGACAGGGCCGCTCTATCACAGCCACCAAGCGGCCATCTTGGTACCTCCTTTCAAAGACAAGATCCCATCAAAATGTGTTCTTGAACGTCTAAATTATTCACACTAAATACATAAATATGATATGAACTGAACATAAACAATATAAAAAATATATATAAAAAAGAAGACTGTGCTCTAGGCATTAAAAATGTGAATGTCCTCAATAAAACAATACTAAAAGGCAGGTAATTTTGTCCTTGAAAGAACTTAATGTCAAATACTTTACATTTTCTATGACTGCTTCTTCTGAAGAGTGACAATATGGTGGCCTCTAATTGGGCAATTGATATGCCATCAGCCAACCAGGTTGTATATATTTATACACCCATCAAAGGAGCCACTGGGCTGGAGAGAGGAAGGATCCGAGTGTTCCTCCCAATTATAGGGTAGATCCCTGACACTAACCAGGCGTGACTTGACTGTAGGTTTGAAGTGTGTATGTTTGTGTGTTTGTGTGTGTGTATGTGTGTGTAGGGTTTAACTTCTGTGTTCCTCCTTCAAGGAAGGAAGTAGAGTACAAAAACAGAGACAGAGAGACAGACCAACAGAGAGAAAGAGAGAGAGAGCAGTGCCATATAGACACACCCGAGAGTTACAGAAGCATGACAGATGATTCACAGCCTGTCTGTAAAGAGGCGTTAGCCCACCTTGTAGTCCATCTGTTCGGAGCAGTTGAATACATAGACCATGATCCCGAGGGCTCTGCCCAGATCCTTGGTGGTCTCCGTCTTCCCGGTGCCGGCTGGACCGGCTGGGGCTCCACTCATAGTCAGGTGAAGGGACTGAGTCAGAGTGATGTAACACCTGGTAAACACACAGTTAGAAAATAAACACGCTCACACCAGTTAAAAACATGTTCTCAGGGGGCCACTGAACAGCGCAGTGGTAAATTCACTCACTCACAGTTCAGCTTAATGAGATTCGCAAACATCCGAAAGACGAACGGTCTCATCTAGTCTATTGTATAGTACATCATCCGAAGACTGCTACACATGCTTCCGTGGTCGTTTCTGAACGATGATCAAATATCTGGTAATCAATTGTCTGAGTGGGTAAACCGGCTTCTTCTGAAAACATTCGTCTGAGCACATCTCAGATGGGGCTGGAGCAACCGTGTGCTGCTCAACTGAAGTTCAAAGTGTACGTGTGGTTACATCAGTTGTGTTTAATCATGAAGGGTTTCCGGGCCTATTGCAAACCGGTCACTATGTTATGCCCTGGTGATCTCCTGTTCAACTCTTAATACGTGCTAACTTTACACTTACAAATGTCCGAAACATCAATCGAGAGGGTCGACATTATAGACCAGCTGTCTGGTAACACCAACCAGAAAGGTTGACTTAGGCATGAAAACACAAAGAGATCGATATGAACAGACCAACTAATCTAGTGGATTATTTTTGTCAGTTCTTTTTGTATCAATCAAGCCTAGTTTAGCCTGCAGGTGTATGTAATCTTCTGTCAGTAGCATTTGAAGAAATCCAGCAGTTTCCTCAAGAACGTCTGCCTTTAGGTTGTAGTCTCGCCTCAAAATTGTCCATCTGTAAATGAATGATAACCTGCTTTGACACCAGTATGGTAAGCAGTTTGACAGGCAGAGAAGAAAGGACACTGTTCTGTCCTAAAGCTGTTCATACCATCACATGGCCACTGTTAACTAATCCAGCATTCAAACGCCATTGTCTTTGTTGTGCTTTGTTCTAGCTTCAAAGGGAATAAGCTACCGGTCACTTGTATGGTCACAATACAGTTTGCCAATTGGACTACAGAAACAGGTCGTAGTGCTGTTCTTTATCTTTGATGTTTGCAACAGATTTGTTGTAACCTACATGGAGGTGCAAACAAATAAAGTCAACTATTACTAGCAATCTCAGAGTAGATGACCACTAAATGCAGTGGTAACAACAATCTAAAAAGTCTTGCCTGGCTAAAAAATCCAGTTCAAATACATCTTTATATGACATGTTTTTCATTCAGCTTTCGTAACTAGTTAGAGCACCATCACGTTGTTGTTTTTATTATATTATTAATTGTATGGATAAGAAACATTGTGGAGCCCTTTTGATTGGCTTGTCTTCATATTCAACACTGTGGATTACTCATTAATATACTTATTGTCTGTAGGCTTTCTTTAAGTGGCGTTGTGGAACCCTGTCAAATTCCACTTAAAGAACACAGGGTTGTTACTGATCAAGATTCCTAGACATAACTAATTAGGTCCCACAGGGATCCATTGTTGTTCGGTTCTTTTCACCATTTTAAATTAACAATATTATATTATCTGTTACATGTTATTAAGTAACTGCAGAAGCTCTCTTTTAAAGCATAACTGTCAGTTATATCATACCCAAATAATGTTGTTGAGGCTGACAGACACGTAGGTGACGAATTAAAGGAAAAAACGGAATAAATGAGATGCAGCGTAATGTGGTGGGGATCATTTTCCTGCCATAGTTGGGCCTGCTTGTCCCCTTAGAAGGTAGGGTCACTGCAAATCATTAAAAGGTTGTTCAGGGAGTTCAACTAAAACATTTGTATCCTGATGGGAGTGGTCTCTTCCGGTATGGCAATGCCACCATCCACAGGGCACAAGGGGTCACTGAATGTTTTGATGAGTATGTAAATTACATTAATCATATTCACAGTCTCCAGGTCTCAACCCCATTGAACACCTATGGGAGATTAGGGTTAGGGTTTTGGACCATTGCACAGGAAGAAGTTATCCTCCTCCTAAGGAGTTTGGCCTGACCAATCGGCAGTCAAGAGAAGTACTAGCTTGCGAATCAGTGATCAACTCGTATACATATGTAGTTCTGACCAGCATACTGATAATTTTCTATGAAATATACTGAAAATATCTTCCATATAACTTTGCCATACCTCTTATTAACCTTCAGATTTAAGTTACTAAACCTCACTCTGCCTCACTCTGATCCTTTCAATCTACAACCAGTTTCTATAATTTAGGTTTGGTCCCTTATGTCCGCATAGTTGTGATTGGTCAGTTTACCTGTCAGTCAGGGGGGTGATAACCAGTCGGGGGGTGTTGCCCAGGTATTCGTACGAATAGAGGAACTGGGCATCACAGATGTTGGCGAAGCAGTGTCTCTCCTTCTCATCCCAGCGATGACGAAGTTGAGACAGCCATATAAACGCCTGCGAGTTCTCCACCTGGGCAAAGCCAGTAGGATGGACAGGAAATGAGAAAAAAATGAAGAACAGGGAAAACGGCGCAGATACGCTATAAGCGTTGCATTGCTTAGCCATCAACATCACGTTAAAGTTACAATCCACTATTCTTGATTGCTGCCATTGGAAGACTTATTTCAAAGGAGACGTTCCTTAATGTCTGACTGAAATACAGCAGCAGTTGTTCAGCGTCTATGAAAGCCAACAAACTTTATTCAGTACAAAACTTTCAACAGCCCTCAAGTACTTTTTTTAAAGCCTTTGCCATTATTCAGATGTCCAAACAGGAAATGAGCTGCAGAACAAATCAAATCTGGCAACGATGGTTCTTCCTTGTTACCTTTTGAGCGATGACCTTAGCAACCACATCCCTGGCATGGACATCTATAGTACAGATGGTCATGACCTTCTGACGGTCGCCTGGTGACAGCTGTCCAATCAGCATGGAGATTAGTGTGTTGAGCTGGGCCACCTGCTTCCTGTAGTACTCCTTCATGGCATTCTCGTATCCCTCCTCGAGGCGGGAAAATGCCATGCCCACGTCTGACGTCCACCAGATCTGAGTGCATGTAAGGGCCACCTAAGATAAATGAATATACAGTACATACGCATGACGGGCGTTAGAGGTTAAAGGCCAGAGACAGAGGTTTTTGGTGAGAGGTGCACATTTAAGCATTTTAGCACTGTTGACTGCTGTTGGGAGTGCAGGTTTTTGCTTCAGCCCTGAGTTATTCCAATTATAATATAGCACAGTACCTGAGCGGGATAGTCGAACAGCCACTGTTCTCTAGCTTTGTCCTCATAGGCCATCACTCCCTCGGTCATCTCATGACGCACCGTATTCCGCATGGTGTCCAGAACACGGTTCAACCACACCTCCACCTGAAAACAACCACACACAGGATGACACAACACAGTTAAACCAAACCTCCACCGGAAGATGACTTACACCTGACTTACAAACACAAAGGTCAGTCTAATGACTAACAAAGACAAAGGTCAGTCTAATGACTTACAAAGACAAACTAATAAACTGGACGGACACGTTTCAATCCCGACGTTATTGTTACTCATCCCGACGTTACCTGTCCAGTGCAGTCACAGGGCTGGTTAAATGGGACGTACTCCTCTTCCCTACTAAACATGCCCAAGCTTGTCTTAGTAGGGTTTCCCTCCATGTCTGTCTCAAACTGCATCTTCGCTGTGTTGTCAAACAGCTTGGACAGATGTTTCTGGATCTAGGGACATTGGCAGGGAAAGTGAAAAATAAGGATAAATCTTAATTGACAGATTGTTTCCTTCAATCATATAGAGAAAGATTTGGCTCACTATGGCCACCACTGCCCTCTAGTGGAGACTTATAGTCCAGTATAAAATGTTACTTTTGGTGTTTTAGAATCAGAACTCAGCTCATCCATATCTAATTCATTACACTTTAAAAGGCTAAACTATGGCAGCACTTCCACATCGCCCGTGATTCTCTCTGGATCCAACCTGAAGGGGATTGGTTCCATTAGACAGGATGTCCAACATGTCAGCAGAGGATATGAAGTAGAATCTGGGGAAGGCTAGACGCTTGGTGTCCAGATACTCAGTCAAGGCCTTCTCACACAGGGACAGCCTACACAAAGAGACAGTGTCAGGGATTAAATCCATGCAGAGAGAAGTGCATGCAGTTCCATATACAGTTCGGGTTGCCTGTTAGTATTCATCACTGTTCCATTTCATTTTTTTCAGTTCCCACCCCACCTCCCTACTACACCCCCTCCTGCCCCCACCTGCTCTGAATGTCCTCCAGTTGGCTAAACAAGCCCTCTTTATTGGTGGCCTCCACCACGTTGGGTGTTTTATGGGCCGTGTTTGCCAGTTCTTTGAAATCCGCATCAATCCCTTCAAAGCGTTTGGAGTCCTGGGAAGCGTTGTGTTGTGGGAGCCCGGCCACGGGATAGAAATTCCCAGAGGAGAGAAAATTACAGAAAGAGATATTAGCTTCAAACATCTGGCTGTTATACTGGGAACAGAGGAACAGCATCACCGTTAAGGTCATTGAGGACGGCATTCTGATGTGGTGTGGTGTTGGGGATATGCATTATATGTTTTATGCCTTTTCATAGAGACACTGAGGAAATATTGAGGAGGGTTGCTTAAACAGCAGTGGCGGGATGGGTGCAAACACACTCTAAGCCACACAAAGAAGGATGTTTTATTCAACACACGTTAAATTGGTACAAACAGATTCCTGTGTGCGTGTGTGTGTGTGTGTGTGTGTGTGTGTCTGTGTGTGTGTGTCTGCTGACCTCAGGCAGTTGTGAGCGGATGTCCTCAGAGCCTATGAAGATGCTCTCCATATGGGTCCAGGTACGCTGCACCTCAAACCAGATGGAGATCACGCCGTCAGCCACAGACAGCTTCCGCTGCCAAGACGACACCTCCTCCAGGAAGTGGGCGACATACTTGGAGGACATGAGGTTCTGCAACTGCACCTGGTTGTCTTCCAGGGTCTCAATGAGTTCCTCGTCTGAGCGAAGCAAGGGTACCTGGGTACGATGGTGAGGCTCATACTGGAACTGCATACCTGGAGGAATCCATAACCAATAAATCAATCAATTAGTCAATCAATCAATAAATACAGTGATTAACCAATCAATCAATGCATCAATTTGTCAATCATTCTGTTAACACACCAATTAGTCAATCAGCACATCAATTAGTCAATCGACCAAGCAACACACTGATTAATCAATCAATTAACACACCAACTACTTGATCTAATAAAACAGCAATTAGTCAATCAATCAACACAAGAATTTGTCAGTGAATCAACACAAGAATTTGTCAGTGAATCAACACAATAATTAGTCAGTGAATCAAAACAAGAATTAGCCAGTGAATCAGAAATGTAACCTGAGAAACCCGTGACTCAGCGCAGCATCCACACCGTACCTGTCCACGTAGAATTGAGTTCAGAGAGCACCTTCTCCATGCCCATCTCTTTGACAGCCTTGTCCACGATGCCCCTGACCTCATCCTCGAAGGAGTGCAGGTTGAGCTGAAGCAGGTCGGCCAGGGTGGTCTCGTCATCCATGGTGAAGCGCACCCCTGTGGCACCCATAAGCTGGTGCCAGTGTCTGGCCCGTATGGCCGGGTTCTGGAGCTCTGCCACAGCCCTCAACGAGGTCAGAAGGTTCTTTACTCTACTGTCCAGACCCGAGAATGCATCCCACGATCGCACCTGGGGGGGAGAATGGATTTGATGCTGACGTTTAACAACCGGAAACACCAGCAGGGGACATGAGCATCAGGGTTTGCCTGGAAATGTATGTTCTTTTACACTGGGTATGTTTTCCTTTCTCACCGCGGTCAATGTAACACGTCTCTTAGTCAAAGTGTAAGGTGTGTTTGTGTTTCCTCTCTCACCTCCTTGTCCAGTGCCCTGATGTCTTTGCTGAATCGTTTGCACTCCAGTTCCATCTCCTGGACGTTGATGTCTCTCCACGGGGTGGTCCTCCATGCAGACATGCTGCTGTCGACTGTGGCGATCATGTCCCACAGCTCCTTCAGCAGACCCACCTCACGCCTATCAAGACATCAGCCGACCATTTACTCGGTCAGGAGATCAGTACATCAGTCAGACAGTTGTATTAACACAATTAACACTTCAGATTCAGAATGTCTTAATCTTTCGGACATCAGGTGGAGCTCAGTAACACGCCCCTCAACGTTTTAGAGATAGCAGTAGCAGTACCCTGTGTGGAGGAAATGTTCCTGTCTCACCTGCACTGCCGCAGTTGTCTGTAGTCGGAGACAGTCACTTCAAACAGGCTGGCAGACTCTACCAGGCCAGCCATCACAGCCTCCTTCTCTTGGATCTGTGTGTGGGCCACGTCCAGCATGGCATACGGCTTCTGGCTGTCAAACCTACGACACGGAGAGGGCGTTCGCTATGAAACCTACCAGAACACACAGAACGCCACGCAGCAAGGGTACTGTCGGCGTCTGGCCGGGGTTCCACGCTGATAATAACATCATTCATGTATTCATTAGCGTGGAGAAAAGAGGCCTGGCGGCGAGCGATCCGGGGGCGGGGCTTCAGGGGACAGGCCTACAGTACGACAGCCCGTCAGGTTTTGCTCTAGCGGACTCCGGTTTGGCATGGAGGTTGACTACCCAGGCCGACACCAAATACACACAATTAACAACCCGGATATCGATGACGTTAATGAGTAAAGAATTGTCACGTTATTACAGAGGAACGATTAGATGTGTAATTCATTAATTAGACACCATGACGGAGCGGCCCTACCTGTGGGTTAATTAGCATGTGTAAAGATTCAATTACGCTTGTCTAATGAGCGCGCATGTTGCCTGTAGCTGTTCACTGTGCCATTATGGGCTGATAAATGTGGAGGGAACAATGATCTGCCATCTACACAATGGTGGCCCGTGAAGCACGGGACCGCTGTGCTCGCGGATGAACGCGTGAATCACCTGAAAGGCCCGTTCTTTCTGAAACTCTCTCTGAAGGCGTGCTGCTCCACGTGGAATGTGGCACATTTCCGGCGTAACCCGGCCACTTCGCTGGCCTGTAGAGGAGCTACCTGCTGCTTCACTATCAACGCCTGCTTTTTGACATTGGTCCACTTCTCTGGGAGCTCCTGCAGACAGGGAGGACAGAAAGAGGATATCGGGAAGAGGAAGCAGGGAGAGACGGACAGTGTGTGTTCCAAGGTGTTTCCAAAAATAATACGATTCTTTTTGGGAAGTAACAACCACTACTGCGAAAAGTCAAGGAGAAACTGTTAGAAAGTTTGAGTCACTCAGAGGGCATAAGAATATGGCAAAAGTCATGGCAAATGTACAGTTGCAAAATATTTGCTTTAAAAGTGCAAATTAATCGCAACATGACCAATTGTGTAGAACTGCAAGAAACTCGCTATGAATCTGTAATTCCATTTAATAAAACAGCCACATCAACACACTATGCCAACGTTGTCACTGATACTGAAAAAAATCCTTGATGCGTCAAAGGAAGAAAGGGTAGGAGGCCAAAGACAGATGAACACCTGGAGAAGGCAGATCCCCCTGGGACAGGGCTCACCTCCAGCTGTCTGTAGACCACGTCAGGTAGGTCCTGGTCATAGGTCTTGAGCAGCGTGATGGTGTGTTGGAGCGGCTCGAACATGGCGTCCGTGCCAACTTGTCTCTCCTTCACAGCCAGCAGGTGACCCATGACCCCGACCAGGCCTTCGTAGTCACCCTCCTCCACCCTGTGGCCCAGCCCCTGCTCGGCTACACCGATAAACACCTCCAGGTCTGCCAGGCTGAGGGGAGAGACGGAAACACAGAGGATGAGACCCAGGGTTCCAGGGATTTCGACGTGGTGGCGTTGCCCAGGATCCTCCGGCTGCTACCTGTGTGTGACGTGGTCAATGAGGTGTTGCTTGAACATGAGACTCCACTTCTTGATGATGTTGAGGAGAGCAGTTTTAAACAGTCGTCCGTCCACCCTCATCCACCCGTGGAACACACACACTGGCTCCATTCCCTGCACCTCCTCGTGGATTCGCTCGTACCTGAACTTACACACACACACACACACACA
>JACXGJ010013500.1:0-16158 GCA_016801105.1 Esox niger | reverse complement strand
GAGTCGCTTCTATCCTCCTACTGAACCTGTCAATCACGACCAGCATGTACTGTTTTCCATGGATAGGTCTTATCATATCCACATAGTTCATGACTAAATGTGTGAATGTTCCTTCTGGTGTAGGAATGTGGCCTAATGGTGTCACTATTCCCTTCCTTATGTTGTTTGTCGCACACACCTCACACTCTGCCAGGGCTGCATCTACCGTAGCCTGCAGGTGCAGTGACCAGAAACCCTGGCGTGCTATTTTTCTCATAATCTCCCCCCTTGCGCAATGGTCAAACCCATGCGCATTAGTGATCAAAACCCTGAGAAGGGCAGAGGGCGCCACATAAATCTATGACACTGAAAAATTTCGCGTCGGGAGGGATGTTGGTCAGCAGCGTGTGGGGGTTCGGGACCTCGGCCAAACAGTCCACAACTATATCATTGATGGGCCGCAGATCATGAACCAGACACCACTTCTGCTTGTCAGCCTTTAAAACAGGAAACAAAGGTGTGTTAAAATCACTGATCGTTTCTTCAAGTACCTCTGCCACAACTAAACCCCCAATGGTTGGTTCAATACCTGCTACTGCCTCTGGTTTCATGTAATACAGTTTTTTCCATACCGGTTTTGTCCCTGGCTTAACTTTAATAAACACAGGATTAGCTGATTTAACAAGCCCCACATCTGTATCGTGTCGAGACCATACCTGCTCAGGAACTACCTGTTCCATATCTTTTCTGAACTGTGCCTGCCTGTCCTCCACATCCCCCATCTGAACCTGTTGACTCGTAGCAACTTCTATTTCCTGAGGCTCTCCAACCATATGTGAATAACAAAGGATTTTAGTGAAATCATGTTCAGGAGAGTGGAAGATCAGAGGGTTGTCCGACTTGGTCCAAGGGACCCTTGCCGCGTGTTTCATCATTGATCCTAGGTCCTTAGCTTCATACCCATCATTTACTAGCAGTGTGATATGGGGGACTGAACCAGAAACATCAAACCATGTGGCTATTATGTCTGAACCTTCAGCATCGCTTACTGCCATAGCCGTACCCTGTTTACCAATGACAAAATACTGAGACTCAATGTGAGCCGGTCTACCATTGACCCTATCGAGCCACAACTGTTCAAAAATGTGTTCCTGGTAGGGATCATATTTCAGTGTGCAATTGTAGGCCAAGGATGGCCTCCTAGCCTGTGGTGGTTGTGCTTCAATGTAAGATCCCCATTTATGAGTAACTGCCCCAACGGCCTCTTCTATATTACCAATCCAGTACACATTTACCAATGGTGCCCGATGCAGCGACATCTGTGTTCTGACCCCCAATTTATCTATGATTATCCCATCAGGTGAGCACAGAATTTGCAACCTCAATCTACACAAGGCATCCCTACCCAACAAGTTAACTGGAGTGTGTTCAGAAATTAAAATAGGTATTTTTACCGAGCGTCCGCTCGTGGTTAGATCTACTGGAGCTGTCATGGGTATTAGCTGCATTTGTCCCGAGAATCCTATCGTCTTAGCATATTTACCTGACTTAGGGAGGTGAGAGGCATAATTTGGACTTATACAAATTATGTATGTGGCTCCGGTGTCTACCATCATTGGTGTGCCCCTATCATTTATCTGAACCTGCAGCATAGGTTCTTCATCAGCATGTGATGTTACTGCTACAAACTGACCTTCCCCATAGGATTCTCTGGACCCCCTCAGTATTGTGGGTTTGGTCCTGCATAAGGATTTACAGGACCTTGTCGGGGCAGGCCCTGAGACTGCTGCCACACCCCTTGGGTCTGGTTATTACCCCGCCAGTCTTGGGAGTGCTGTCCTACCCCTTGCACCTGGTTACCACCCTTCCAGACTTGGGACTTTAATTGCTCGGGAGCCAAATCAGCATTCCATGAGTTGGTAGGACAAAACTGTTTAATATGTCCTTCCTGGTTACAACCCCAACACACACTTCTAGAAGCTTTAGGGCCATTTTGTAACTGCGTTCCGCCATTAATACGGCTTTGTTTTGGGGGCTGTGTGTACACATTTAGTACTGGCGTTAGGGGAGACTGACTCGGGACCTGTGGCTGCTGTGCTGGATATTGACTTCCCTGGAGGACTGGTGCCATGGTGCCTTCCCCAGGAGGGGTCACTGTTGTAACCGGGGCTTGTGTCTTTTTCTTAGTTGTCAGTTCATCCAGTTGAAGCTGAGTGAGCTTCCTTTGAATGTCTTTCCCCTGCTCGTACAGTTTGTTTTCGTTCTGTCTGTACCTGTCAACAGCATGGACAAAATAGTCTCTGAATTCTTTATGCGACTTTGATGTGGTCAGTTCTACTGTATCCTCAAGCTTTGTTCTCACCGGAGCAGGCATCGCTTCCACCCAAGCTTTCCTGAACATATGAGACACCAGTCTATCTGTTTCTGGGTCATGCTCAGTTTCCATCCTCCATTTGTCAGCCTGTTTCTGTAAGTACTCAGCAGGGCTGTCTGTGTCCCCCAATGGAGCTCCCCTCAGCACATCAGTGTCCACCACAGCAGGGAATTCCTCCCTCAGGGCCCTCCACAATAAATGTCTATAGGGATCGAAAGAACAGCCGTCCCCAATGGCACTCCCGATTGTACATGGCATATCACCGTCTCTCAGCACCATCTCCGCTTTAGTCGTACCCAGCACCCTGACCAACAGGGCCTTGATGTCACCTGTTGTCAGTATTTTACCCTTTGTCAATTACTCAAGTACCCTAATCCATTTCCCAGCCCCATTATGGAGATTGGGTAATTTCACAATCAGGCCCTCCATATCCTGGCTTGGCCACGGCACATAATGGTGTTGGTGCCCTTTAACTAAAATAGGTGCCATACTGGTATAGTGATCAGGTGTTTTCAACTTGCGAGCACATCTTAACCTCCCTTTCGGATCTCTATTATGGTCGTCAGGATTATTAATGGCCTCTGCGCCCTCCTCCCCAGGCTGCTCTTCCTCCTCCCCAGGCTGCTCTTCCTCCTCCTGGCTATCTGAGTCATCCTGTGGCTCTGAATCCCCCCACTGCGACCCCTGCAATTTGTTCACTTTTTCCTCAAGTCGTTGCAGATAACTTTTAGATTTATCCTTCCTGCTCCTCTGTCCTTCTCCTCTCGCCTTAGTACATTCCAACCAATCTAAACACTCCCTGTAACAATCTACTCTGATCTCGGGCTTCCCCATAACTTGTTTGTTACTCCCCTGAGTGGGAGACACTAAAGGTTTTTCCTTCTCCATCTCAACTTCCCCTTTAATTGTCACTACTCCGGACACCAGTGGGCATTGTGTACCCTTGAATGGTGGGGGCTCTTCAGCCCATCTAGCCATTTCAACTGTCTTTTCATCTTTCTGTAACATATCTCGGGCTCGGGCCAAACTAGCCAGCTGACCTCTCCCTTCATCCAAAAACATTCTAATTACTTCCTGCTCCTTACACTGTTTATGCTTACGTGAGTCACAATTGTCATCAAGTTTGTAAAACTTAATGAGACCATCTAGTTGTTCACACACTGCCACATCAAAAGTACCATCTTTGGGCCATTTAATCATCATCTTTTTGGTCACTTTTTCTAAAGTGTCAGACACTGCTTCGATTTGTTCCTTGCATAGAGGAAACCTCCTGGCCAAAATCTGTACGGGCGTGCCCGCCATGTTAAAGCCTGCGTGTGGCTACAGGGCTCCCATGACTGTCCAAACTTATCGCCTCCTAGGACCTTTCACTTTACACACGGGTCTAAGGCTAGATATGATTAGTGACTAGCGCCCTTCCAGATGACAGCTGCAACAGCGCTTCAGCTTTCTGAGACGGATACCATTTTTCCCTACTTCACTCCTGCCACAGACCCAATGCCCCAAAAACGCGATCAGACAAAGAACAGGCGTTATTGACGTATGCCCGTAAATAATCCCCCACCAAATTGTGAGACCGCTAACTGCAACAAAATATATCAACGTCTAACACTTCCCAACGTCAATCGTATACGCCGCCCAACTCCCGTATTGGGTGCGTAATCCCTGTTAGCAAAGGTCAAACTTTTTATACATAATTCAATATTTCAAAAATCACAATTCTTCAGTCGGTCTCTGTATTTGTCTAATGAACAGGTCGTCCAAATCCGGCTGACTAGGTAAATTCTGAGTCTCCCTAACGTAATCCCAAAAACTATTGTATAGAGGTGTCACCGAGGCCGGCAAAAATATCGTGTGCTATTTTAATACAAAACTGACGTTTCACAAACAATTTGGAGCTTGAGGTCTCCCTACTCATTTCATTATCCGTAAATTGTCAGTCTAAAACAGCCTTTAGCATTATCAACTGGAAACAACGATATGTTCAATATTTATAACGAAATAGCAAATCTCACAGAACTGTGAACCATACAGCAATCTCTCTCTCCCTCCGTATGCTGACGGACACACGCATATACACAGCTCCCGCACTCTCAGACAAGCAGTCTCTTCCCCACTCCGTACTTTAGCTATATGGTCTTGAAGGACTTTTTACGCACACACACACACACACACACACACACACATGGGTACCCAACCAAGC
This sequence comes from Esox niger, assembly GCA_016801105.1. Taxonomy (NCBI): domain Eukaryota; kingdom Metazoa; phylum Chordata; class Actinopteri; order Esociformes; family Esocidae; genus Esox; species Esox niger. The sequence continues at coordinate 11,602 of JACXGJ010013500.1, read as the reverse complement.
GCTCTCCTCATGCACTCATTCATCGAATACATGAACCACTACACTTCTTACTTTTGCAAACATGGATCTGTTATAGCACACACTTTTTGCACTTATCTTTACATCTTTTTGCACTTATCTTTTAAGTTTATGTTACACATATATGTTTATACAAATGTACACATAATCAGCATCACACAGAAGCACATACTTCCACACCCACATTCAGATTTTATCAGCCGTGTCCCTTCCTCCTCTTTCTACAGTGAAAGAACGCTGCCTTTATTGATTCTACGTCATTCACTCAGATACACATCCACAGGTCTCTGATCTCAATCCTGTAGGGAGGTTTTACCCTGTCGGACGGTATCTCCTCATTCATTCACAGACACACACTTCCACAGGTCTCCCGCTCATCAGCCACCTTGCCAGGCAGTGCCCTCTGCACAAACACCCGCAGACCTTTTGCAGAGGCCGCTATACCGATTGTAAGCCGATCGCACTCACACCGGCAAGCAAGTGCCTCGGGCCGCCTTACCAAGAGATGATTCGTGCACACTAACCCGCAGGCCTCCGACCTGGGCTGTCTCTTCAAGACAGTGACTTATTTACAACCTCTTGCAAGCACTCGCATTTACCGAGGAGGAACACTGACTCCCATAAGCCTTTGTCTTTACCGAGGGGGGATCCTGCCCCTCGTAAGCCCTCGTCTTTGCCAAGAAGGTACATTTATTTACAATATTATAGCATGCATATAATGTATTGGATTCAAAAACACTGTGTGCATTGACATTCAAGGTTCGTTAAATTTGGGAAGGCCCGTGCTTGGTGTCCCGCCACAGAAGTATATGGTCTGAATTACACAAACATACTAACTAAAAGCAAAAATGCTTACCTTTGTTGTGCGCACTGGTTGTGTAACTCAGTCCAACGTCTCCCCGGCAGTTCGGTCAAGCAAGAGAGGTCTCTGTCCAACTCCTGGTTAGCCAGGGGACATAAATTAACAACCGTTAATAAGCTGTTCCCATAATCCTTTTGACCTAACCTCTCTCATCCCACAGAAACACCTGCTATACCCCTCCCTCTCTAACTGGATAGGGGCCCCACAGAAAAACCTATGCTACATATCGCCCATAAATCAAAAAACATACTCTCAAACACACAACCCATGCCGTATCCTATATTCTTCTTGTATTCTATACAGTAGAAAATATCACAAGAGGAAAGATGTTATCTACAGATGAATGACATTACAGAAATTATGTCAAATGTAAACGTCATTTTGTCAAACCCAGTTCCTCTATCATGCTGGTCCTATTTAGCAACTATGGGCAATTTCAATTACTTTACACAACTACTTCCGCATCGCAACCTCGACTCTGTCATCGTGAACACAATCCAAGGACCTGTGCGTGAACATCATTGTAAAAGAAATTATTAAACCAAGATCGCTGACTGGCTTCAATTCAAAACACAGTAGTTGCAATCACTCAATTCTACAAAATCTTTCATTCAGTCGATGAAATACCGAGTCGATGAAATTCTGGTCGGCCTACAGTAGCTTCAATACGTCATTTACTTTTTGAATTTTGGGGGGTGGAATGATATGGTGAATGTCAACAGTTTTTATCCTACAAAATGAAAAAAAAAAAAAATACAAACAGAATCTGAAAACTTTACTTATCATGGCGGTGAACTTCAGACATAATTTTTCACGTCATCATTTTATTATTCTTCTTTATTATGACGCAATTTCAGAATGGGGATTTCAGAACATCGGACAGCTCCAAAGCACAGAAACATAAACCACCACTACATTCAAAGCCTACAGCTGGTCATTAAAGGAGGACCTTTGAATTGCCTATATGGTAACCCTGAATGTGAATGGTTCCTCAAACCAGGAGCTGTCTGGGACTGTCAGGAATATCATCATCAGAACTCTGTCGCAGCCAACAATGTTGCTGTGGTGGCACCGGTCATGGCCGATGGAATACATACTGACGGAAGTGTGCTCAATCCGGGCTATGATGAAATGGAGCTTCAGGACTGACTAGGCCTGAAACACTACCCATGTCCCTATAGGGAGACTTGGTGTAGATTTTGCAGTACGGGATTTCGAAAGGATGGACAGTATCATTACCCTGAACCATATGATTGTGCATTATGCCAAAGGAGGGGTTGTCCTTTATGTGCTAAGGAAGATGGTGCTCCAATATAAAAAAGTTTAGGACTCCTAGGTGGCTGGTAGCCAACTTAGTATGATGAATTTGGGATTGGAGATGATGGTTTTTAGCTTGTATTATCCAATGATTAAGTGTGATTGGATAATTTCAATAACTGTTAATATTCCTTATCTATTATACGTAATCGTTTGAAACAACATACTTGCAAGGCTCTGGCAAAGGAACTGCATCTGCTTACATTCATGTTTAATTGGCTGATCATTAAGGTTGGAAGGTCTTTTACTCCCTCTCAGTCAAAAGGGAGGGAGAGGTTTGACTTCCTACAACATCTGGGATGGTGGCTGATAGAGGGGATTGTTTTGTAAGCTATTAGAGTTGATTTCATCTCTTTTCGATGAATTTCAGGTCCTCTCCTTACTCACCATTCACAGGTCTAGATTATATGGCTTGTGGAAGCCCCAAAGGGGGGAATATATGGAAGTTAGAGGTACGTCATTGGACTGTAATGGATGATGTATTCAAGAAGTATATATTGATGATGCATTCAATAATCATATCTAATGAAGATGTAATCAAAGATGTATCACCATCATGTAATAATCAAGCAATAAGCAATGATGACAAGGGCCTGAATGGCTCCATTATTTCATATACAGTTTATGAAAGCCTGCGCCACCAATATTTAACAAGGAACGGATCTTGAAGGATTGTGAAACAATGGTGGCGGATGGAGAGAAAGATCAGCGCATGTATTAGCATAAGGCAAGAAAAATCATGCAAGATAACACTGTATAAATATGTTTCCGATGTTGGCTAGACAGTTGTTCCTGCAGGTCAACTCGGCTTTTATGATTGCTCATTAAAAGTCTTTTTGAATCCACAAACTCCTGAGTTATTGTCTTTTTGAGTCATTGCATCCTTTTTGGCACGAAGAAAAAATGTTCCCCGACAATGTATACTACTGTTTTTTCCGTGGTTAACGACACACCCTTCCATGTGGGCGTCCTGGGATTGAATCTTGAGAGAGCAACACTTTATATTGCGGGCCGCCGAACTAACCTTGTCTGGTTTCTTGTTTTTACAAAAACACCCAGCACAACGTGCTTTTACAAAACACCCAGCCTGAAACCCCAAGGAGAAAGCAACAACAGTGTTGAAGTACAGTCGCTAGGAAAAACTCCCTAAAAGGGACCGACATTTATGAAGAACTGAATAATGAATCAATATTTCTTCAAAAATTCGGTTTACCTGTTTTAGTCATTTAAAATCTACAAAAGGTAGCTCTAACGACGCATGCGTTACGTACCGCAAATTCCTGGTAAAGGTTGGACGCCTTTTGTGCTGGTAAGATTTGTTGTGATACACTCTCCTTTCAAGTGAGTCCTTTGGCAAAGATGGCACGTTTAAAAGAAATGTATTCTGGCCTGATTTGCATGGAAATATAACGATAGTAAAATGCTAATATGTTCCTGAGTATTGCCACTGGTAATGGTCGGCAAAAATGGACGTTACTTAAGTCAAATCTCTAAAAATGGACGTTACTTCAACGCCAAAAATGCTGCCTGGCTCAGGATTGCTACTACTATATTCGGGATATCTGCGGATCTGAATGTGATACTGTGGAAAATGGGTGTTGGTGATTCAGCTAAGATGGAACAGAATGATTAGCATTGTACTGTAGTTGGATGCAAAGCTAGCTGACTGTTGTAGTAATCTGCTTCATTTGTTTTTGAAGGTGTTGTAGCCACTTGAATTATTTAGCAGGTTATCAAATTTAGCTTGCTCAATATAGATTTGACATACCAAATAATATAAAATATGATGAATCATGATTTTTTTGACTAGTTGCCTTTGGTAATTCTATGTGCGGCTCGGATCCACGTATCTCTTTCATTGGCTCCGTTGACAGTGAACGACTTCCGGCGCAAGTTTAATGTATTTGGTTGATATCAGGAATTATGACTCGATCACACTTATAGTGTCAAAGCATAAAGGCTGCAGAACATTTTGTGGGCCCAGTAGACAAGCGTAAGATCTGATGATTGGTCTGAGGATTTCATCCCGGTACCTAATAGCAGTCAGGGTATCGTTGGCTAGCAAGTGGTGGTTTATGCAACACTCCAAGGATATGCCTCTCCAGACCATTTCTGACCCACCACCGAACCGGTCATGTTGGATGATATTGCAGGCTTTTATCTATGAAGAGAACGGGACACCAATGGCAGATGTGTCAATTCTGGTGTTCTCTGTTGAATGCCAATCGAGCTTTACGGTGCTTGGCTGTGAGCAAATGTCCTACTAGAGGACGTCAGGCCCTCATTCCACCCTCATGGAGTCCGTTTCTGACAGTTTGGTCAGAAACATGAACACCAGTAGCCCACTGGCAGTGCTCCCACTTGTTCCTCCTCGCACAAGGGAGCAGATACTTGTCCTGTTGTTTTGATGCTTTTCTATGGCCCTGTCCAGCTCTCCTTCTGTAGTGGCGCGTCTCCTGGTATCTCTTCCATGCACTTGAGACTGTACTGAGAGACAAAGCAAACCTTGCGACGACACATGGATATGCCATACTGGAGAAGCTGGATTGCCTGTGCAACCTGAATGGGCTACCTCATGTGACTAGCAGCGACATAGACACTAGCAAAACTAGAGAAGAAACAGTCAGAATAAGGAGAGAGCAATTGTCTGTGGCCACCATCTGCTAAACTATTCCCTTTTTCGGGATTGTCCAGTGACAAGGAATTAACAAAGAAACTTGCATGGTTTGCTTTTCCTAAGTCACTCATGCCTATATAGTGTGGATGTGAAGATCATGAGCGGTGGTAATTTTGGTGGCTGGCATCTTGATTAGGTATCAGGTCTTACATTTACTAGTGAGAGTATAAATGAATCAGTGGTTGTGGGTTAAGCTTTTACCCTAATAATGGCAGAATCTGTTCTTAAGGACCACGTACGGTGCTGAGCTGAGACACAACATGGCATTCGGTGACCCTGCTGATTATCTTGAGGATGAAGAATGGTTAATTAGCACCTTTAGGCTATTATTTGTGCAGCAAGCTGTTAATTTATATATGGATTATCACCACACCCACAAACTAACAAGTGTCATATGTAAATGAGGACAGGTGGAGGGCGCTCTCGCGTCCGCGTCTTTTTATTTATATATTTGTGATGATATCTACACTCAGTTTAAACCAGGTGCAAATCTTCCAGTACCAATTCCGACCACCAAGCCCATGAATATACATGCCTCCCCACGACAATCCTGACACTTGTGAGTGGCACAGGAAAATAGACCTCCCCTCTATAATATGTCTATTTTTACACAAGTTTCGCCAGTCAGCTTTGGGCAATAGCCAATAAGAAAAGGTGTCTGTTGCTCCTCTCTGCGATATCCCTGATGAAAGCCATGACTTTTAATGTTAATTCTCTGTTTTAGTATTTTGTCTGCTTACAAACTCCCAGGCCTATGTCGCTGGCATCGTTGTGGAGTACAAACGGCTGTGACAGGTCAAGGGCTGCGAGGACAGGGGCCTCAGCCAGGGCATGTTTCATGAAGACAAATTCCTGTTTGCAGTGCTTTGGCCACAGACTGCATTTTGCAGTTGGTAAGTTATGCACAATTGCGTATTCTATTTGACCACTGTTGCTATTGCTATACTATTACTGTTACATATTATTACCTAGCAACCTATTCTGAAATATAAACATTTTCATAAGTTCCATACATTTTAATTGTAGAGGATGGGACTGGGGAAGAATGAAGGATACAGACTGTCAGGTTGATAGCTAAAGCTCTTTCTGAAGACATCCATTGTTTTTGCATATCGCAATATATATCGCAGAAAAACTACATATTGCAAAGTCATTTATTCCAATATCGTGCAACCCTAGTAGGAGGCCAGCCCCAGGAAGCTCTTGACCTGCTGCTTTGTCGTTGGGACAGGCCAATCTCTGACAGCTCCCACTTTGTCGGGCATGGTGCTGATGCCCTTCTCCCTTACGCGATGCCACAGGAACATGACCTCTTGCCACATTTCTCCAGGTGCATCTTTAGCCCCGCCCAGTGTCCCTTCGAAGGAGGTCCCATTGGCGAGAATGTCATCTACATACACCAGACACTATTGGCTGGGGACGTCCAACAGCACACGGTCCATGTGGCATTCAGATTTGGCTGATGCGTTGCAGAGTCCAAAACACAACACCTTGAACTGCCAGTGGCCACGGTGAGTAGAAAACACGATTTTGGCCCCTGCTTCCGGAGCGAAAGGTTCCTGCCAGTAGCCACTGCACAGGTCAAGGGATGAAATCCAGGAGGACCCCCTCACCAGGTAGAGTCACTCATCTACACGGGAAATGGGTAAGAGTCCTTCCACGTCACTGCGTTGAGCCCCCTGTAGTCGTCACTGAATTTTAGTTTTACCCCTTTCTTAGGTACCATCACCATTGGGGCTGACCATGGGCTGTTGGACGGCTCAATAAAGTCAGCCTGCTCCATCTCCTCTACGGCTCTGTCCGCTGCTTCCTGTCTCACCAGTGCTAAGAGACGGGGGCAAATCTTCACCAGTTGAGCATCGCCAGTGTTAATCTCATGTTGCACCAGATGAGTACAGCCCACATCGGGTTCACTGCACATGAAAATGTCCTTGAACTCGGTTAAAAGTTGTCTCAGCTGCTCCCGTTGTTCTGAGTTGAGGTCCTCACTGATCTTCCGACAGACCTCCTCGGTTGCCAGGGAGGAATGAACCCCCCTACGGCCTGTAGAGGTGGGGGCAGAGATGATGGCATGGCTGGTGACGTTTTGGTGCTGTCCCTAGGTGAGACATTGGGGTTCGCTGGGGGCAGCTGATGGACGCGTGTGGCGTTGTCTGACTGAGTTTCCATAGAGGATGCAGAATGGCAGCCCCCCCCGACTAAACAGATTCCCTGGTGTAGACATTTTGACGTCAGGCCCTACCCCAAAGCTCATGGTGCCTGTTTCTTGATCCAATTGGTAGCCAGTGTCTCTGAGGATGTCCAAGCCCAGGATACAGGGGTCCTGGACACTAGCTACCCACTCTAGGTGTTTTACTGTGGTGCCATGACAGTCAGTGACAATTGTTTACCCAACATAGGAGCAGTCTCACTGGTAACAGTTTGCAGTTGCACTGCAGTCGGTTCCCAAGCCAACCACCCAGGAACAATGTCCGGCCACACAATCGTCACAGTGGACCCGGTGTCCACCAAGGCAGGACACGCCATCCCCTCCACCGTCACTGGTACATGACAGAAGTTGCCAGCCATCGTGCGCCCCACCAGAACAATGAAAATATATTTTATTTCCTCGCCCTTTCCCTTGAGTGTCCTGTAGCTGTCTGTCACACACACAGGAGTGGAGCCAAAAGAGAGCGAGATGCCTGCCAAACCCCACCTTATAAACACACCCCTGTGGTCCCCAAGCTGCCAGAGATGCCCCCCTCGCTGGGGGACGTGCCACCCGGTAAAACAGCTCCACCTAACTGTAAGGCCCTGCTCCCTAATGAAACATAACTGAACAACCCAGAACAGCACTTTAAACCAACACAGGGTCGCCACTGTAATATGCAAGAGAAAGCATACCTGTTGTATAGACTAATGGTCTACAGTTTATTTACAGTTCAGTTGAATAACTTATTTAGTTTATTGTTATTATGTTCCAGACAGATATTTGCACTTTGTGTGTTCAGTACTACAGGAGACAACCTAGGCATTAAAGGTCAGCTCTACTAATGTGAAGAAACCTTTCTTGATTATTTGACTGTTATATTTGACTGATTTAGCAGAATCAGTGGCAGTGGAGTGTCCGAGAAATGAAGGGGACAATAGAGAGGGTACTGAGGTGTGTAATGAATTAAAACTACAAAGGTGCAGCTGGCGATACTCAAGTCAAACGACCATTGCAGTTGCTGTGGGGATGTGTTAAATCTACTGAAGACAATGGAGCCTGAGGTCAGGAGTCTGTACGAGCAAGTGGACATCCTGCTGACACTTTATTAGTAGTTCCTGCTTCTTCATCACAGGTAGAAAGAAGCTTGAGTGCTTTGAGAATGCTAAAAAAACTGGCTGTGTGCCATATACACAGAGAAAGATAAAATTGACGTCTGCAAAAGGTTAAAAGCTGCTCATGACATCCTTAAGCATGTCTTAGGTTCATTCTCATAAAGAGTGTAGATTTCAAATAGCAAATAATTCCCCTAGTCTAGTCAAAATATTACTTATTTTATACTAAATCCCCCCCTTTCATGTTTGACTCACTATTTCGGTAATTAACATAACATTACTTAAAGGTCACGCTGGGTGTCCGTTGACATTTTAAAGTACTACGGAACATGTTAAGCCACGCCCATATTCGGAGTGGGCTTTGTGACATCATATTTGATCAATAAAGGACAGATGACGTAATGTTTCTTTGATATAAGCGGAGGTCGGGACAAATCATTCAAATCCGCACTGGGACTTACAGAAGACGTATTATATTCACTTCTACTGGTAGGTCATACATTTTATTCTAATCAGACTTGGGTTAAAATACTCTTTGAAAATGTTTTGGATTTTTATGAGAGCTTTCTCTGCCTCTTTTCTGAGAGTGAACCTGGTTAAAATTTACTGGACATAATGTAATCGTAAAATACGTTATCTGTGCTTAACACCTAAAGTATTAAGAATTCATTTGAAACTAAATGGTGTGAACAACGTGTGAAAATGGTTGCGATGTTGTTATTGATTAGTTAGATATTCTGCCCCAAAACCACATGTAGCCCCAGCTATAGAATGCATTTATTTCCATGATAAGCACATTTAAATTGTTTTATTGTATTTAGGGCTGTCACGATTATTACTTTATTTGACTACTGTCGCACATATTTGCTATTAACGCGTCAGTTGTTTAAATTGTGAATTGTGTGCCACCGTAATAGTGTTTGCTTAATATTGTAAAAATGCACGGGATGGATCCAGAGATAGCTCTTCAGATTTATTGCGTCCGCGCTTTTTAGCGCCACCTTTCAAGAGCAAATACGACAAATCGCCTCCAAATAATTGGGCTCGCCTTTCATTTGGCTTAAAAACAAAAAACGCTCAGAGCGGTGCAGTTGTTCGGATTTGGAACCACCACTAACTCAATGTTGTTACTTATTGGTCTTCACAAATTGCAACCGCAAACCGCAATTTCCCTGCTCATTGTGACTTTTCACCTATCGCTCTGCTGCTAAGATTTGGCCTGTAGCTGTTATTTGAAATAGCCCAGCTAATTCTGATTTTGTCTTTTTTACCGAGAGCCGACTCGTTCAGCTCAGCTCACCAAAAAGATTGCACTTTTGGCTCCGTAATGGCTATTTCATAAAAATGATTTGTGTTTTTTCAAGTCAAACAGTTTGCCACAGTGAATTTAAAATGAATTAGTTTATGAAAAATATTGCTATTCAACATTTTTGTTTAAAATATAACTTTCAAAAAAATAAATTACAAATTAATCTAACCATTATAAACGAATACAGTCTGATCATCATCATTTGAATGCAGTTGGACCCGTGAACTGTGTGACCGGGTGTCCCATAGAAAGGATAGACATTTTTGAGAGGCAACTTTGGATATTAGGGAGCATTTATTGAAAGGATTTGCACTGTATAGTAATTTTATGCATATCGTATTACATTCTACTGTGATCAGTGAAATGTTTGTCGGTGAGGGAAGTTGTTCTTTCCTCCGTGATTTTCGACGTTGTATAATTGGTTAAGGAAACATGTTGCCCAGCTGCTTTAGATAAGTGTGCAGCAGCCTGTACAAATGATGTGATTGCAGGGAAACAAATAAATTCCAACATGATACTGAAGACTAATGTTAGCCTTAGTACTTTTAAACTACAACAACTTTGCCTATTTTGTGCCAAATGTCCCTTTTGATTTGCTGTTTTGAACATGCTTTGATTACCTACTAGAAATAAGCAAATTGTAAGCAAATTCAATGCATTTCTTTATTTTCTGTGAAGTACAAACAAATAGCTAACGATAAATAGACCCCCGATCTTTGTTCGTGATGCTGAAATATTCGTCAAAAAGTATACGACAAAAATGTTTTCACGGCTTTAAGTTTTGCGTTGGTGCGGTTTATATATGATGCGGCTATAATCGGCTATATCTTCTGAAGCGTTTAGGCCCATATAATTTTCTATTCTTCTTTGAATTAGTTAATTATATTCATTTAAATCGTTTTATTATTGTTATCTTAATTTTAGAAATATTTTGATAGATTCTGCTCTTCTGATATGCTATCCGTTTCCCAATATTCGTTCAAAACGACCCATATGGCCTTCCTAGCATAGCAAAACGTGTATCGAGGTTCCGTTGATGAATTCAGTTAAACATTTATGGTTAATTTGATTTTCAAACGTTAATATGAAATGGGACAACATATATATCTACTCATGCATTTTCTTGCGGATTATGTAATTAGAAAATATGGATGGAATTACAAAATTCCTAATCAATATTAGTAAAAACATTTTAAACACGCTTGAGTGTTTTTTGTTTTTGATCACACTTGATGCGACGAATAGGCGACCTTAGCATTTACAACCCTTAGAAGTTACATCCCCCATAATCACATACTTTTTAATTTTTTTTTAAAAAATGTACAGAGAATGAAGAGGTGCAGAATTAATGGGGATGGAGGAAAGGGACCTGCAAAGAAACGGTTAAAAGCCAAAAGCGTTGCATTTGTGGATCCTGAACCACCCAGTCCTCAGCGAAGTCAGGTTAGCAGTCAGGTGGCTGATTCTGACTTGGCCAAAAGGAAAAGGAAGACTGTTTTCCAGGATTTGGATACAGACAACAGGTCTTCTAAGAAGATTAAGGTGGCCACTCCATCAGGAAGTTCATTGGACACAGCAAAGTCCTCTGACTCATCCGCTAGTAGCGAGCAGGCCGACTCCAGTTGTTCTGACCTGTGCTCTCTATGCAAGGCCAAAATCCGGCTTTACCCGCAACGTGGAGGTCAGGCATATTGGTTATAACCTATCATAGATTTTTGTAGTTTTACAGTATTCTAATGAGATTAGTGCAGACAATGGTCAATCAGTCATGAAACGTAAATACCTCTAGAACCTCAGAACTGACTGGTTGTATTTGATTGAAAATGGCTGTTCTATTGTAGATCTGGTTCTTGTGCTCTGGGAAGTCTCCCAAAACTTGAATAGCCTGAAAAATTGTGCAGTAACAGGAAGGTTCTTAGTTATGTCCCCCACTGTGATATTTGTGTTGCAGTGTGTTTCCGCTCACTCTACAGCGTGGGCCGTATGCTGGGACAAGGAGGCTGTGGCTACGTCTTTGAAGGAACACGAAGGACAGATGGGAAAGAAGTAATTACCATCTTTAGTGTGGTTTGTTTGTAGCGTGAGTCAGAACCACAATTATGTTGAGTATTAACAG